>JAZHYW010002977.1:0-16817 GCA_037355805.1 Ixodes ricinus
CTTCATTTAACTCCCCGAGCAGACTGAGGAGAAGCGGCGAAAGCAGAATAGCCACCGGCCTGCTAGCTCAGTCGGTTAGAGCGTCGTGCTAATAACGCGAAGGTCACAGGTTCGATCCCGTGCAGGCCAGTCTTTATATTTTTATTTTTCGCTTCATTTAACTCCCCGAGCAGACTGGAGGAGAAGCGACGAAAGCAGAATAGCCACCGGGCCTGCTAGCTCAGTCGGTTAGAGCGTCGTGCTAATAACGCGAAGGTCACAGGTCTCGATCCCTGTGCAGGCCAGTCTTTTATATATTTATTTTTCGCTTCATTTAACTCCCCGAGCAGACTGGAGGAGAAGCGACGAAAGCAGAATAGCCACCGGGCCTGCTAGCTCAGTCGGTTAGAGCGTCGTGCTAATAACGCGAAGGTCACAGGTTCGATCCCTGTGCAGGCCAGTCTTTATATTTTTATTTTTCGCTTCATTTAACTCCCCGAGCAGACTGGAGGAGAAGCGACGAAAGCAGAATAGCCACCGGGCCTGCTAGCTCAGTGGATTCGACTTCCGGCTGCCGAGCGCGACGGACGTCTTATCATGAGCTCCGTCGGAGCGGCGATAACGGCTAGCACTAGCCGGGAATCAACTGTTCAGCCAGGAAACAACGCCCACCAGGAATACAGGATGCTTCTGCCCACACTGCCAACAGGTCGGTCTTCTTTTAATGCTGTCATTTTGCACTGCGACCCGTCGGGGAGACCCTATAAAATCGACGACTTCGCCGAAGCACTGAAGTCTGCCATCAACCTCAAGGACATTGCCGGGTTCGGCGCTTACCAGTACAATCACGTCTGGATACTCACTCTACACAACATGTTGGCGAAGGAAAAAATGGTGAAAGTGCGGGAACTCGTGATCAAGGGAAAAACATGCGTCGTCATCGACCCAAACACCAGCGAGAAGACCTTCAAGGTACACTGGCTGCCTACGAACGTCCCGGATGAAGCAGTCGTGCAAGCGTTCACCAGTTACGGCAAAGTGAAGAAAGTCGCGAGGGACAAATGGCGCCGACCTGGTTTTGAAGAAATAGAGACAACGACCAGAACCGTTACGATCGAACTGAAGGAAGGCAACACGGTGGATTCCATCCCCCACCAAGTCACCGTCATGGGAGGCCCTGCGTTGGTGTCAATTCCGGGTCGGCCACCATTGTGTCTCCGATGCCGGAAGGTTGGACATTTGCGGAAACAATGCCGGACGCCATGGTGCAAAGTGTGCCGCACGTTCGGGCACGAGGAGGATGACTGCGTCCAGAGCTACGCCTCCAGAACAAGAATGGCAGTTCAAGAGGACGAGTTCGAGCACTACATGGATCAGGGCGACATGGACGAGACAGGCATCTCTGGCGGCCCCGAGAACTCGGGGACTCCGGGAGGTCAGGTGGCTTCAATCAACGCATCCTCTGTGGCCACGCACCCACCTGCCCAACAGCAACCGGAGCAGCAGCCGGAGCGACATGCTCCACTCCAGGACGACCGCGCCACGCCTCGCTCTGAACAAGCCGTCCTGCAAACGCAGCCGGAGCTCCAGGCCCCGGTACCGGTCGACGACATGATGGAGCTCGGGGAGGCCTCGAGCAGCGAAACGACTACCAAGCGCAAGGTGAAGGAAACCGTGCGAAACAACGCAGCCGACCAACGCTACACCATCGTGAGTGGCAAGCGATGGAAAAAAACGGACACTGTTCCATCTTCCCTCAAGCCGGTGGAAGTCGGAGCGTCGTCTCTTGACAACGCATCTGCCCTCAACACTACGTGATCCCAAACCAGGACTTCCCAGAAATACGTCAACCGGTAGGAAAAATTGTCCGATTTGTTTGCTTGCTCACACTCTACGATGGCTTATTGTGCACCCTGGGCAGGCGTGATGTGCTATCCCACAACTCAATCACGACAGTCGTTGGCACGCTTAATGTAGTAAGTCTCGTCGCTTCCATGCGGAAGCAATGGCTTTTAGATTTGTTGCTAGAAAAGCGGATCGATTTAGCCTGTGTCCAAGAAACTAAAATTGAAACAAGGGAGCAAGAAGAAAGCACGCGTGAATTTTTCAAGAGACATTATCAGGTTTTTGTTTCGCGCTCGAGCGGAAAAAGCGGCGGATGCGCGGTGTTCATTCGCAGGAAACATTTCTTGAGAGTATGCCCTGATATAGGACATGACGATTGCGGCAGAATCAGCTATGTCGACTGCATTTTAGCGAACACCTTGATAAGGGTGATATGCTTGTACGCGCCAAACAACATGAGCGAGCGGAAAAGTTTTTTGAGCTGATTAACTCGGTAGTTGATACGCCAGCGAAGGTCATTCTAGCCGGTGATTTCAATTGTGTTGACAGTTCCGAAGATCGCTTTCCTAGGCGGGCACCGGCAGATAATAGTGTGAAAGTTCTGCGTTCGGTTTTAAAGGAAAACAATCTAATAGATGTAATTGAACTTGCGCGTCCCAACAACGCGCAACGCTACACCCACTGGCAGGGTGATTCTAGCGCACGCTTGGACAGAATTTATATATCGGACGAATTTGAATTCAAAGACGCCCGCTACGATGTTTCACCCGTTCCTTTCTCAGACCACGGCTTAGTAACTTTTGAGTGGAAGGCTGGTACAAGCCGTCTTTCAACTCCGCATACAAGCGGGCACTGGAAGCTAAACGAGAGCCTCCTTGAAGATGACGAGTTTTCAACCATCATAAAAGAAAAACTGCGGTTAGCAGCCGAAAACTCGGCTTTTGACGCTGTAAGCTGGGAGATTTTGAAGGCGGAAGTGAAAAGTGAAGCCATGTCATATGGGGAAAGAAAGGCCAGGGAAAAAAGTTTAAAGAAAAAAGAACTGTTGCATAATTTAAAAACTCTCATTGCGGCAGACGACTCATCGCCTGGAGAGTTTAGAGATGACATAAGAGCCATAAAATGTGAGCTTTTGACTCTGATGAAAGAAAGGTACATGGGAGCTGTGGTGAGGAGCCGGGAAAAACTGGTCGAGCGAGATGAACAACCTTCAAAGCTTTTTCAGTTCTTTGAGAAGCAAAGAATCAAGTGCAACACAATCCGGCAGATAAGAGACGAAAACGGACAGATCGTTTCCACGCAGGAGGAAATTGCAGACGTGTTTTACGAGGAATATGTTCGAACGTTTCAAAAGAAAAACGCCTGCGATGGCCGTCTTGCGGAAAGCATGCTACAGCAGCTTCAAAAGGAAGTAAGCGAAGAAGTACGCGAACGTACTAACACCGAAATTGTGGAAAGCGAAATTCGGAGGGCAATCCGGAAAATGCCGTCAAACAAGTCACCCGGGCCCGATGGCATAGGTGCGGCATTTTATAAGAAGTTTCTAGACCAGTTGGCACCTCTCCTACAGAAAGTGTTCAAAGATATATTCAAAAGAAAGCTCTTACCACCCACCATGCGCCAGTCCCTTGTGGTACTCATTCCCAAGCCGCATTCCGGCAATGACATACCTTCAGTAAGCAATTTTAGGCCAATAAGTCTCTTGTGCACGGACTATAAAGTTTTGACGAGAATCTTAGCTCGAAGGCTGGAGAGAGGTATTGCGGAAGTGGTCGAAGATCACCAGACCTACGCGATCAAGTCGCGGTCAATTGCGCACAACCTCCACGCCATGCGAACAGTATGCGAAGCCGCAGAAGCGTTCAACACGCCCCTTGCGGTCCTTCAAATTGACCTGAGTCGTGCTTTCGACCGGGTGGACCATGAATTCTTGTTCGAAATCCTAAAGCGCATCAACGTAGGCGACGTTCTTTCCGATTGGGTGCGCCTGTGCTACAACGACATATCTACCAAGATATTAGTAAATGGAGAAAAAACAGGAAAGATCAGTGTACAATCGTCGGTCAGGCAGGGGTGCCCGCTGTCCCCCCTGCTATTTGCGCTGTACTTAGAGCCACTGTGCAAGGCTATCAAAATGGATGAAGGAATTCGAGGGCTTCAACTGCCAACTAAACAACTAAAAATCCTGGCATTCGCAGACGATGTTTCTATTATTTGTTCCGAAGAGAAGGAGCTTGTGAGGGCTTTGGACATAATTCGAGAGTTCTGTGCCGTATCGGGAGCTCGTCTTAACCTAGCCAAATCTACAGGTACGTGGCTGGGTAACTGGGTCTGCAAGCCTTCAAGTGTGTTAGGGATAAAGTGGTCGTCCTCCCTGGAAAAGTACCTTGGCGTGCCGCTCACGTTGACGCCTCCTAGCCATGAAACGTGGTCGGCCAAACTTCAGAAGATGAGAGCGTCGCTCCTGCCATGGCGCACGAGACAAATCCATCTTATCCAGAGAAGCTTTGTGTGTAACACTGTTCCCTTTCCTAGTTTGATGTACGCGGCCCAGGCCATTCCAATCGACGCCAGCACGGTGTCCAAGGCCCATCGGCTCTTCGCAACATTTGTTTGGCAGTCGCCAATGGAGAAAACGAGGCGCACAAATCTCTTTCTTAGCCTTAAGGCTGGGGGATTCGCCTTGGTGCACGTGGCCCTGAAAGTAAAAATAAGTCGGTTCTTTTTGTTTAGAGACTCGAAAGATGCAATCACGCGGTGGTCATTCCAGAGTCTTGGGAGTGCGCACCTTAGCCAGTGGGTGGTTGGCACATCGGAGCAACCGAAAGCAGCTAAGTGCCTACGGTTCTACAAAGAAATTGCGGAAGCAATCAAATTTTTTGAATCGAGGTACTCGTGGGAGTATCTCCAGCAAGTTAAAAGAGAAAACTCTATTGGGACACAGTCAGCAGCATGTTTCCAGCTCCTTTGTACAGAAATGGTTTCGAATCATCAGCTGGAAAAGACGTCCTCAGGCGATTGCGCAGCCTCCCTGTTTCTCCCAAAACCAAAAACTTCTTCATTCGTTTTCACACAGAAACCCTGCCAGTGAAAACTTGGTTAGAAAACAAGGGCTTCTACCTTCCAATCGGAACTAACTGCAGTTTCTGCGGTGAGCGGGAGACGCTCCTTCATGTGTTTCTGGATTGTAAGGGCGCCTTCTGTTTCTGGGCGGATTTTCGCTATATTTTTGAATGTAACTTTGAGCCAAGCTGGGAATCGCTCAAGTTTTTGTACTTTGGTGAGGAACGGGGACTGGAGTTTGAGTCGTTGGTTGCGATGGCCCTTCACGCGCTTTGGTTGTGCCGGACATTACATGTGGAGGCGGCGCCTGTGCGGAAAACCGCGTGGCAGTTGTTCCGGGAGAGAGTAGAGTGGACACTGAGTGCAGTTAGCACAGTACCAGACGATGTCAACCACGCCTGGCTCCAGATAAAACAACAAATTAAAAAAGCGTCATGGCCCGCAACGCACAGCCGCCCTGGAAAAAAGATTTTAGAAAGAGGGTGGGACCAAGTGTTCTGTTTTGTTTCTCTTTGTCGGCCCAAAACATTTCGTGTTTTCTTTTAGTAGTGTGCATGCCTAGTAGTGTATGCAACCACTGACCTGGCCATGTGGTTGTATGTAACAAATGTATACATCTATAATAAAAAAAGGCCTGCTAGCTCAATGGTTGAGCGTCGCTAATAACGCGAAGGTCACAGGTTCGATACCTGTGGAGGCCAGTCTTTATATTTTTATTTTTTCGCTTCATTTAACTCCCGAGCAGACTGAGGAGAAGCGGCGAAAGCAGAATAGCCACTGGGCCTGCTAGCTCAGTTGGTTAGAGCTGTCGTGCTAATAACGCGAAGGTCACAGGTTCGATCCCTGTGCAGGCCAGTCTTTATATTTTATTTTTTCGCTTCATTTAACTCCCTGAGCAGACTGGAGGAGAAGCGGCGAAAGCAGAATAGCCACCGGGCCTGCTAGCTCAGTCGGTTAGAGCGTCGTGCTAATAACGCGGAAGGTCGCAGGTCTGATCCCTGTGCAGGCCAGTCTTTATATTTTTATTTTTTCGCTTCATTTAACTCCCCGAGCAGACTGGAGGAGAAGCGACGAAAGCAGAATAGCCACTGGGCCTGCTAGCTCAGTTGGTTAGAGCGTCGTGCTAATAACGCGAAGGTCATGAGGTTCGATCCCTGTGCAGGCCAGTCTTTATATTTTTATTTTTCGCTTCATTTAACTCCCCGAGCAGACTGGAGGAGAAGCGACGAAAGCAGAATAGCCACCGGGCCTTCTAGCTCAGTCGGTTAGAGCGTCGTGCAAATAACGCGAAGGTCACAGGTTCGATCCCTGTGCAGGCCAGTCTTTATATTTTTATTTTTTCGCTTCATTTAGCTCCCCGAGCAGACTGGAGGAGAAGCGGCGAAAGCAGAATAGCCACCGGGCCTGCTAGCTCAGTCGGTTAGAGCGTCGTGCTAATAACGCGAAGGTCACAGGTTCGATCCCTGTGAACGCCAGTCTCTATATTCTTATTTTTTCGCTTCATTTAACTCCCCGAGCAGACTGGAGGAGAAGCGACGAAAGCAGAATAGCCACCGGGCCTGCTAGCTCAGTCGGTTAGAGCGTCGTGCTAATAACGCGAAGGTCACAGGTTCGATCCCTGTGCAGGCCAGTCTTTATATATTTATTTTTCGCTTCATTTAACTCCCCGAGCAGACTGGAGGAGAAGCGTACGAAAGCAGAATAGCCACCGGGCCTGCTCAGCTCGATTCCACTTCCGGACGCGATAGCGAGCGGACGTGATATGAATCGCTCTCCGTCATCGGGGGCGGCCGAGCCCGGCCGCGGTGATAACGGTGTTACCCTTTTGCCAAAGGACTATAGGCTTCAACTGCCTCCGCTGCCGACCGGGGAAACGGCGAAACTCAGCGTGGTACTTCACGCTGACCTTGAAGGACGCCCCTACCGGATTGAGGATTTTAGGCAGCCGTTGCACCAGGTGGGCATTCTGTCGGATGTGGCAGGTCTGGGTGCCTACCAGATGAGTCACGTCTGGCTGCTCAAGTTGCGCACGCCGGAGGCGAAGGCGAAACTGCTGGAGGCCGGAAGTCTGCAGGTAAAAGGCAAGCTGTGCCACGTCGTCGACCCCAGCCGAAGGGAGCTGCGTATAAAGCTCCACTGGGTGACCTTTGACGTCCCGGTGGACTCTGTGCGACGGGCCTTCGAGCCGTACGGGTCTGTCAAGGATATCACTCGGGAGACCTGGAAGGTTGAAGGCTTCGTGGACGTCGAGTCTACAACGCTGGCCGTGCGGATGACGTTGAACGAAGGCGTACCGTTGGAGAGCCTCCCACACCAGCTTCGGATTGGTGGAGGCACGGTCCTGGTCGTCGTCCCCGGACGCGCACCGATATGCCTGCGCTGCCGGCGCACTGGCCATATACGTCGAGACTGCAGAGCGCCTCGGTGCTCGCAGTGCCGGGCCTTCGGACATGAAACCAAGGACTGCGTCAAGACGTACGCCCGGGTCACCGGCAGCAACACCGACACGGTAGCATCCGAACTGGTGATGGACGAGGACGAGGCTGAGATGGCAGCCGCACCGTCGACTTCACTGGCCCAGCAACCACGCAACGAGGCGGCAGCGGCCAGCTCAATACCAGGACCGGTGGCACCGGAACTTCCGCACGAGGCACCGAGAGGAAAGATGGACACCGAGGCGAGCCAAGACGTTGGGCCTGATCAAGCCACAGAGACTTCTAGCACCCCGGCGGGACCCGCGCAACGAGAAGACACCGTAGTCTCTAAGGACGACGACCAGAGCAACGCCATGGACGTCGTGACGGGGAGCGCGAAACGGGCGCTGGAGGACCCACCTTCAGGCCGGGGGAGGCTCAGCTGAGGCGCCTAGAACGCGAGTGGTGTGGCAAGGTGGGACGTTTCAAGACCCAGTCTGCGCCTTTAACGCGTAACAAGGAGCAGATGCAGTAAGTCTTGTCGACACGTCACTGACTGACCTTGTAAGTTCTGTGTTCTCCACCGGGCTTCCACCTAAAGCTTATGCTTGAAAGACCCCTACGTGTGGGCACTATAAATGTGCGGGGTCTATGTTCCAGACGCCGGCAATGTCAGCTGAGCCGCCTGTTTGCCGATAAAAACCTCGACATTGTCGCAGTACAGGAATCAAAGATAGAAAGTGAAGACCGCACGGAGAGCATGGTGCAGGTTTTCGGGTCACAGTACAATGTGTGCGTTAGCCACGCAGTTGGGATGTCTGGAGGGTGTTTGGTGTTCCTTAAAAAGTCTATTGGAAAGGTTGATCAAGTTATTAGTTGTGAGTCGGGTAGGATGGTACTTTGTGATTTTTCTTATTGTTGTTCCACTTTTCGCGTTGTGTGTATTTATGCTCCTAACCGGGTTGAGGAAAGACGGGTGTTTTTTGAAAATATTACGAAGTATATTCAAACAGATCGCCTAGTCATTTTGTTGGGGGACTTTAACTGCGTTTGTTCACCAGAAGATAGATCGAACGGAGCACGATATAGAGATGCCAGTTCTGAATACTTGTGCGATATGATGCAGCGGTGTGAACTGGAAGACGTCGCTCACTATTCATCAAGTGCAAGGAGCATACAGTTTACACACTTCCAAGGAGCGAGCCACGCGCGTTTAGACAGGGCCTACGTTTCCCTCGAACTTATCGCGATAAGCAAAAATTACGCAGTGGATCACGTGTCTTTTAGCGATCACTGCCTCGTTTCTTTTATGTTGTCCTCTTCCCCGGACGCTAACAAGAAATTCAGTTGGGAATTGTGGAAATTTAATACTAAGTTATTAGATGACGAAATCTTCGTAGGTAGTGTTCGGGAAAATCTCGGCTCTTTGACTCGCGCAGAGGATGGTATCGGCGCAAAATGGGAATGTTTTAAACAAGAGATAAAAATGAGTGCCATCGAAAGATCTAGTTTTTTAAAACACGAGGAAACGAAATACATAAGAGAGCTGAGCCACCTGCTACAAGAGTTAACGCGCCAAGAATGTCGTTCACCAGGTCTGTTTTCAGAAGACATAATCAAGTTGAAAAAGCAACTCGAGGCTCTTGATACCGAACGCTATAAGGGAGCCATGGTGCGATCGCGTTTGAAACGGTTATCGCTTGGCGAGATACCAACGAAACGAGCTTTGGGAATGGAAAAGAAGTACGCGCGGGGAAATGATATAAGCGAAATTTTGTATCGAGGAGTTTTGTCTAGTGATAGAGCAACCGTGGAACGCGCGTTCGTCGAATATTATCAGGAGCTTTTCAGTTATCGCGCGCCAAAGCTGACGGAGTTTGAAAGGCTTTATCTGCCGCTAATGACGAAGCTAGACGAGGACCTTAAAGAAAAACTAGAACAGCCGATACTCTTGGGCGAAGTTGAAAAAGCGATAGACCATTTGCAGCCCGGAAAATCGCCTGGACCGGATGGCCTGGGAGCGGAATTTTATAAATCCTTCAAAGACCAAATTGCACCTTTATTGCTTCGAGTGTTTAGTGAAGCGTACCGTCTTAAAGCTTTGCCTCCGTCCTTTCTATGTACCCATACGATTTTAATTCCCAAGTGTGACGACCACGTGAAGCTCCGCCAAGTAGGATCCTATCGTCCTATAACACTGACCAATGTTGATTACAAAATTTTAATGAAGGTGTTAGCAGAACGGCTACAGAGCGTTATAAGTGTTATAGTCGGTCCGCATCAAACATGTGGTATCAAGGGGAGAAGTATCGTCACGAATGTACATGTTGCGCGTTCCATCCTAGAATGTTGTGATGCGATGGACCGAAGGGTCGCAGTGTTACAGATAGACCTCGAAAAAGCTTTTGATCGGGTGTCCCACGATATTCTTTTTTCGATTTTGAAGCATGTTAATTTGGGAGCAGTTTTGTGTGATGGCGTGCGCATGGCATACCGTAACTGCGCCACCAGTTTAGTTATCAACAAGCGTGTTAGCGAACGGATTCGCCTTTTTTCATCAGTGCGACAAGGTTGCCCACTTTCGCCGCTGCTTTTTTGTATCTTCTTGGAGCCTTACTGTTTAAGTGTTATACGCGATAGTTATGTGAAAGGATTTTGTTTGCAAGCGAGCGAAGTTCGTCTGCTGTCATACGCGGATGACGTAGCTATTTTTTGTACCGACAAGGAAAGTGTGAAAAGAGCCATTGATCTAACTAAGGTTTTTGTGAGCACACGTGCAGTTCAGTGAACTGGCACAAGTGTACCGGGTTTTGGCACGGCGACTGGCCGTCAGCGCCAATGGTGTTTGAACGCATTGTCTGGTCTGCCACGCCCGTGCGTTATCTTGGCGTGCCTTTGGAGCACTACCGAAACAATGAGGAGTACTGGCGCGAGGAAACAGAAGCCTTGCGCTCAAAGGCGACCAAGTGGGGGGAAACTGTTTGTCTATGTTTGCGCGGGCCACAGTATGCAACATTTTTTTTATGGCGAAGCTGTGGTACGTGTTACAGGTGCTGCACTGTTCACGGAGTAACATTCAACGTATGCACCGAGTGTTTGCGGTTTTTATATGGAATTCGGTTTGGGAGCGAACTAGTCGAACAAACATTTTCCGCCGAGTCAAAACGGGAGGCCTTGGCCTTTCTCATTTATTCATCAGGCAGCTCGTGAACAGGTTTATTTTCCTCCGGGACCAAAGGGACCCATTTATACGTACCGTGATTCAAGTGAGGTTACGAGACGTGATGCCCGAGTTTATTGTGGCGTCGAGTGGCTACAGCGGCCTGATTCGAGGGTATTTAAAGGAAGTCATCGACGCATACAGGTTTTTAAGAGCGCGGTTTTCGCTAGAATATTTGTCAGGGGTGCCCCGTAAACGGTTGACGAGAGATCTGACCGATTCGCTGTTTCCCGTCCCCGTGTACCGATCCTTGTACAGTGCCGCACCAGGACAAGACGTTTTAAAAAGAGTCAAGAAAATGATAGTCCCCGCATGTGCGAAAACGTTTTTCTTTAAACTGCACAGTGAAACGCTCCCTGTCAAGGCCTGGTTAGTGTCCAAGGGCATACCAGTAGCATGGTCTGAAAACTGCTTGCTGTGTAAAAAACCCGAAACCATAGAACATGTATTCCTAGATTGCTGGGATGCGGTGTTTTTTTGGGACATCCTCCAAAGAACTTTAAAAAAAGATCTCCCGTTAACGCCGTATGGCATACGATACTTGTATGTGGAAGGTGGCGACATAGTTCCCTATGACATGTTTATGCTCATTGCACTGCATAGTCTGTGGCAATGTCGTATGGCGGTACGGCACGCAGATGTTAATGTGCGTCCTGTTCATAGGTATTTCATTGAAAGCATGTGTTACCTGAAAGAAATTTATAAGGTGCAGCAGCCACTTCCTGACTGGCTGCCACTGGTTGAAAAGCTTGCGACCCTCAAAGATCTCTGACGATTTGTATTCTGTGTTACTTTCCCCATTAGCCAAATCGGCTCATGTTTTAACCTTTTACTGAAGTGAACCTGTAAAACAAAACAAGCAATAAAGAAAAAAAAAAGGGCCTGCTAGCTCAGTCGGTTAGAGCGTCGTGCTAATAACGCGAAGGTCACAGGTTCGATCCCTGTGCAGGCCAGCCTTTATATTTTTATTTTTTCGCTTCATTTAACTCCCCGAGCAGACTGGAGGAGAAGCGGCGAAAGCAGAATAGCCACCGGGCCTGCTAGCTCAGTCGGTTAGAGCGTCGTGCTAATAACGCGAAGGTCACAGGTTCGATCCCTGTGCAGGCCAGTCTTTATATTTTCATTTTTTCGCTTCATTTAACTCCCCGAGCAGACTGGAGGAGAAGCGGCGAAAGCAGAATAGCCACCGGGCCTGCTAGCTCAGTCGGTTAGAGCGTCGTGCTAATAACGCGAAGGTCACAGGTTCGATCCCTGTGCAGGCCAGTCTTTATATTTTTATTTTTTCGCTTCATTTAACTCCCCGAGCAGACTGGGAGAAGCGACGAAAGCAGAATAGCCACCGGGCCTGCTAGCTCAGTCGATTCTTCTCCCGGGCTGCGAAAGCGGACGGACGCAGAATCATGTGCTCTGCGGGAGCGGTGATAACGGCCCCCGTCGGCCGCGGTGAATCGATTATCTCCGGAGACGAAGATTACAGGATGATTTTGCCCGCACTGCCATCAGGGGAATCGATGAAAAACGCTGTCGTGCTGCACGGCGACATCGCTTGTCGCCCGTACCGCATAGAGGACTTCAGGCAACCACTGGACGAAGCAGGTGTCCTCGGCGAGGTGGCCAAGATAGGGGCATTTCAGATGTCCCACGTCTGGCTGCTAGACCTGAAGACCTACGCGGCCAAGCAGAAGCTTCTGGCGGGGCGGCTTGCTGTAAAGGGTCGTAAGTGTGTCGTGGTCGACCCGTACAGACAGGAGATCCGTATTAAGCTGCACTGGGTGTCGTTCGGCGTCACGAACGACACCATCCAGCGGGCCTTCTACGACTACGGGGAGGTGAAGGAAGTGGCGTACGAGAAGTGGAAAGTGCCAGGATTCGACGGCGCCGAGTCGACAACCCGCACCGTGCGTCTCGTTTTGCGGGAGGGCGTCAGCCTTGAGCGTCTGCCGCACCAGCTTCGACTGGGTGGCGGCATGGTGCTCGTGGTTGTGCCTGGACGGGCCCCTGTGTGCCTCAGGTGCCGTAGGACAGGCCACATCCGACGCGAATGCCGGGCCCCTTGGTGCAGCGAGTGCCGTGCCGTCGGACACGAGCGGGCTGACTGCGTCCGCACGTACGCCCGAGCTGCAGGACGAGGTGCGGGTGACGACAACACAGATCACCTCATGGATGAAGAGGAGGCAGAGAAAGTGGCAGCACCCATGGAACCCACGACCGAGCGGGCGAAGAAGGATGGCGCGCCTGGCACCGTCCCTGCGGTGGTGAGCGCGTCGCCTCCTGCGGGGCCGTCGACCGAGGCTCCCCCTCCGCCACCGGCGGACGAGATTCAGTCGGCGACGCCTTCCGGAAACGACGCGGCAGTCAAGGCTCCGGCTCCTGACGCAGACCCCACTGGGCCAGAGATGGACGCTGTGGAGGGCTCTGCAAAGCGCCCGTTCGTCGACGACACGGAGTCTTCTCGGGAGCGACGGCTGCGCCAGTTGGAACACAAGTGGAGGTTGGTGGAGGGCCGGAGAGGCATGAACGGTCGGCTGCGGTCCTTGTCACCAAGGGACCGGGTGAAACTGACTCAGTGAACTGCTGCGCGAGTGCACCACCCTGTAAAAGACGACGAAGGTAAGCCCCGTACGCTCGGTCTGGTCCCGATAGCCCATGGTCCCTATCGAACGGCCTGTACGCCTGGCGACCCTCAACGTGCGAGGGCTGGCGGACCGCCGACGGCAGAGACAAGTATATCGTCTTGTCGTTGAGCACGACCTCGACGTTGTAGCCTTACAGGAGACCAAGGTCGAGGGGGCGGATCAGACCGAGTGCATGGTGAGGCCTTTCAGGGCACGCTACGACGTGTGCGTTTGCCACGCTGTAGGGACGTCGGCGGGGTGCGTCTTGCTTGTGCGGCGGAGTTTAGGGGCAGTAGTGCAGGCAGTTACGACCTGTGATGCGGGGCGGTTGATTGTCTGCGACCTTTCTTTTTCGTGCCTAGAGTGGCGCATAATTTGTGTTTATGCGCATAACAACGCTGAAGAGCGGAAAGTATTTTTCAAGTTTATTCGTTCTTATTTTGACACTGACCGTATGACGATATGCCTTGGTGATTTCAACTGTGTGTGTTCCGCGCGAGATAAATCCAGTGTAACGCCTTTCAGAGACGCGAGTACCAGCATTTTAAATGAAATTGTTAATGAGTATGGGTTGGAGGACGTTGGGGAAGTTTTGGGGGATGCTTTGAACTGTCGCTTTACTCATTTTCAAGGATTAAGTCACGCCCGTTTGGATAGATTGTATATTTCCTTAGAGCTGATGCCTCTGAGCTCCAGCTACTGTGTAACGCCGGTTTCATTTAGTGATCATTGTCTGGTTTCTTGCATTCTTGGTAAAACCAAGGGAAAAGGAAAGAAGTTTTCTTGGGAGCTGTGGAAGTTAAATAGTAAACTTTTGGACGATAAAACTTTTGTAAAGGCTGTCAAAGATAGCATTAAAAAGTTAATGGAACAAGATAAAAAATTTTATGCTGCAAAATGGGATTCTTTTAAAGAAGAAGTTAAAATGATAGCAGTGGAGCGAGGAAGCGCTATTCAGAATAGTGCAAGAAAAAGGGAGGAACTTCTGCGCAGCACACTTAAGATTTTGATTGGCGAGGAAAGCCGTACGCCCGGCGTATTCAAAGATGATATCTGCACCGTCAAAGCCCAGCTTGAAATCATCGATAAAGAACGATATCATGGTGCACTAGTACGGGCGCGAGCGGGAAAATTGTTGCTGGGCGAAGCGCCAACAAAGAGAGCACTCGGGATGGAAAAGAAATACGCTTCCCGCAATGAGATAGTAGAAATTGAGAGTAGCGGGGTGGTGACGAGTGATTTCGCGGAAATAGAACGCGTTTTTTGTGATTTTTATAAAAACTTGTTTTCTTATCGTCCTGTAGACTTAGATAACTTCAAAAAAGAATTCTTGTGCTTTTTACCGCGTTTGGATGACGATGTAGTGTCAAGGTTAGAGGAATCAATTACTGTGGGTGAGATTGAGAGGGCAATAGACGAATTAAATGCGGGGAAATCGCCTGGCCCAGATGGCCTCAGTTCTTCCTTCTACAAGGTGTTTAAGCGTGAGATAAGCCCTTTGATAAGTCAGGTATTTAATGAAGCGTACGACCAAAAACTGCTACCACCCTCGTTTACTCGCTCTCACACGGTTCTTATCCCGAAAACTGACGATAGAATTAAATTGAGACAAGTATCAGCCTATCGCCCCATTTGTCTAACAAATGTCGATTACAAAATTTTAATGAAAATCCTGGCCAGGCGATTACAGTCAGTCATCCAGGATGTGGTTGGACCCCACCAGACGTGTGGAATAAAAGGGCGGTCAATTCTGTCAAATATACATGCCGCTAGGAGCGTGCTGGAATGCTGTGATTGTATGTCTCGTGTGGTCGCCATACTCCAGATCGACCTGGAAAAAGCTTTTGACCAGGTGTCGCACGAGCTTCTTTTTAATGTCCTGGAACATATAAATGTAGGCTCTGTCATTCTTGAGGGCGTGCGTATGGCGTATAAAGGGTGCAGTACTAATCTTATTGTAAACAAAGCTGTTTGTGAACGTATTCCAGTCCATCGTGCTGTGCGCCAGGGCTGCCCTTTGTCCCCCCTTCTTTTCTGCATTTTTATTGAATCTTTTTGTAGGTATATTCTTAATAGCCAAAGCATTCATGGGTTTCATCTGCTGTCGAGTGAAGTGCGTGTATTGTCATATGCTGACGACATTGCCATTTTTTGTGAAGATAAAGGCAGCATAAGAGAGTCGGTGAAAGCTATTAAACTTTTCTGCAAATATAGCGGCAGTTCAGTAAACTGGCAGAAATGTCTTGGCCTCTGGCATGGTGAATGGGACTCGGCGCCCAGTGTATTTGAAAACATGAAGTGGGTAACAACGCCTCCAAAATACCTAGGTGTACCTTTAGAAAATTATCGTGATAGTGAGCTTTACTGGAGAAGTCAGGCTGAAGAGCTGCGCGACAAAGCCGAGAGATGGAAGGGCAGGGATTTGTCAATGTTTGCACGCGCCACGGTGTGCAATTTGTTTTTTGTCAGCAAATTGTGGTATGTACTTCAAGTGTTGCACTGCTCGCGCGTCAACGTACAGAAATTACATAGAGTTTTTGCCGTTTTCGTTTGGGGATCGACCTGGGAGCGGACTAGCCGAACGAATCTTTTTCGGCGTGTCCGATCCGGAGGCTTGTCATTAGCGCACTTATTTTTGAGGCAAGTGGTAAACCGATTTATTTTTGTTCGTGATGTGAAGGATGCCTTTCTTCGTACTATGTGTCAGCTGCGCTTAGGCAAAGCTTTGCCTCAGTTCGTTGTTTCTTCCGCGTGTGCCCCTGCCGGAGGAATCCGTGGTTACTGGCGAGAGGTCGTTCAAGCAACACAGTTTTTGAGCACTCGTTTTTCTATGGAGTATTTAAGTGAAGTGCCCCGGAAAAGATTGTATAGAGATCTTGTGGATGTTGCTCTCCCTGTTCCCTTATACAGATCACTGTATTGTTTGGGCCCAGGTCAAAACGTGCTTCAGCGCGTGAAGAGAATGGCAGTGCCTCCGTGTGTGAAATCTTTTTTCTTTAAACTGCATACCGGAGTGCTGCCGGTCAAGGCATGGTTGGAGGAGAAGGGTTTATTTGTTGCATGGGGGGTAAATTGTTTTTTGTGCAAAAAACCGGAGACGGTAGAGCACGTGTTTCTAGAGTGCTGGGACGGGGTTTTCTTTTGGGACATTCTCCAACGTACATTGAAGAAGGATTTACCTTTGGACCCACACGGCATTCGATACCTAGCCGTTGTAAACGACGATAACGTACCGTTCGATCTCGTTTTTCTTGTGGGGCTTCATAGCATTTGGAAGTCACGCATGGCCGTGCGCCATGCAGAAAGTGACGCGAAACAGGTTCACGAGTACTTTTGCGAAATGATGCGGCAAATTGTAGAGGTGTGGAGGTCTCAAAGTTGTGTACCTGACTGGCTACCCGTGCTGGAAAGTGTGACTCATCTGAGTTCCTTTTAACTTTGCTATGTTGGCCGCTGTAGGGCCAACATAGTTTTTATCATTTTACAGTGCTTTGTTCTGTTTTTGTCAGAGCCCGGCAATAAAGAAAAAAAAAAAGCCTGCTAGCTCAGTCGGTTAGAGCGTCGTGGTAATAACGCGAAGGTCACAGGTTCGATCCCTGTGCAGGCCAGTCTTTATATTTTTTTATTTTTTTCGCTTCATTTAACTCCCCGAGCAGACTGAGGAGAAGCGACGAAAGCAGA
>JAZHYW010002978.1:0-34505 GCA_037355805.1 Ixodes ricinus
GCATGGCCGCAGCCATTCAAACTTTTGGTCAAGAGTTCATGGCTAATAATAATTTACAAAGTTTACTCTATGCATTCAATATATTTATTAAGTGTATATATATATAGACAAATTTCTAAATCAACTGGCACTCTTGCTACCTTCTCGGCTGCGAAACGGCCCGAGTGTCCGCTCTTTACGTTTCTTTCTCTATGGTGGCACCCCACTAGCGGACCTGTAGCCTACGGAGAAGTAGACGACATAATACGTTTTGTAAGCCACCTTTTGTGTTCCCAAACGTTGAAACAATTTATTACGGTCAGCTGCGCTTGAACCACAGAATGCACTAGGGATGTTTCCAAGCACCCTAGGTTCGAATTTATTTATTTTATTTGGGAATACTACTGGCTCCACTCAAGGAGCCATGGTAGAGAGTGGGTACAAACATGTAAACAAGGTGCAGATTTATAAATGAAAACTTAATTGAGTATAAATTCAACAGCAGATACAAAATTAGCAACAATTGTGTTGATGACGCCATCATTTGGTAACTCGTTTCATTCTTAAATTGCCCGAGGGAAAAAAGAATATCTAAAACAGTCGTTTTTGAACCCGTATTGCTTTAACGCTCTTGTGTGGTGTAGACGCAGTCTTGTACACGTTACTAAAAAAGAGTAATCGATTACAATTACTATTACTCTTGGCTAAAAAGTATTCGATTAGATTACTTGATTACTAGACAGCAAAAGTAATTGGACATTACTTTAAGAAGTAACCGTTACTTTTCCGATTACTTTATTGTGTGAAGACTTGCCTCTTTAGCGCTCATAGCAATGAACTACCTCCAACCTCGAAACTTTGCTTGTCACAATGTCTACGTAGGGGAAATATGGGATCGTGACTTGTATTTAAACTGGCTTTGTTGTATTTTGCATCCGCTTTAGACATTCTTCGGTTCTGGTTCTCCTATGGGCTGCGAGTTGGAACTTGGTACCGTAAGAAGGATATTTTTATTTTTATTTATGTGTGCGTGTGCGAGGGGCTCGTTTGAACGAGGGACTTACAAAGCTACATTCTGCTCCCTCAAACTTCGCCCTGAATGGCGCTTTGTCACGCACTAAGGCTTTCCTGGGACTTCCAATCCCAATCCCAGCTCGAAAAAAAAAAATCCGTTTCCTACAAATCCGCAAGAATCTTCTTTTTTTTCTCTCTTGGAAAAAAGAAATTAATTTTATTTTTGTCATTTCAGAAAAAAAAAATGGTGTGTGCGGGGGGGGGGAGGAGGGAGGGGAGGGGAGGGGGGCGGGGTCACGCGTGGAGAAATAGTAACGGCTAGAAGTAATTTTTATTACTTCAGAAAGTAATCAGATTACTCTTGCGATTACTGCCTAATAAATGGAATCAACTGCTTACAAAATTACTCCAAAAAGTAATCGATTACAAGTAATTTGATTACTTGTAATGCGTACAGTACAAGTTTGTGTAGACGTGAGGACCCGGTCGATAATGGTTGTATATAGTTAGAGCTTTGAACATGAAGAGTGCCGTTAAGGATATTGAACAGTAATCTTAATCTACCAATTTTTGCTCTCATTTGCAACGGTTGAAGCTTCGCTCTAATAACTAATTCAGTGGACTATGTTTCCCTACGACAATCATTAAAAATAAACCGAGCAGCTAACTTTTGGATACTTTCAAGCTGGTTGATACCGTTTTGTGTGAAAGGGCACAACACTGAACTAGCATATTCTAGCACAGGCCTAATAAAAATTTTATAAGCAATAAGTTTAGAGTCAAAATCAGCAAATTTAATTTCCTACGACACGTAAACAAAGTGTCCCTCGCTTTGTTACCCGTTAATTCTAAGCGCTGGTTCCAGTTCAGTTTATTGTTAAAAAGAAGTCCTAACTACTTGTACTCCTCGACCCGCTTTACTGGTTGTCCATCAAGTAAGTAACTAAATTGAACTGGCTTTTTTTTTTTTACAGGAGACTGTCATGACGGCTGTTTTCACATAATTTAGCTTCATTTGCCATTTTTTAGTTCAACGCAGTATCTCATCCAAAGCTTCCTGCAGTGTAACATTGTCGATTATGGCTTTTTATTGTTTTATATATAATACAGTCGTCAGCGAACAATCTAAGCGGGACATCAATATTGATTGGAATGTCAATAATGTAAATCAAAAACAAAAGTGGTCCAAGCACAGAACCCTGGGGCACTCCTGAAGTAACGAGCAGTTTGTCCGAATCAATTTTGTTGTAGTGAACATATTGGCTTCTGTTTGATAAATACGCGGTTATCCAATTTATAATTTGTGAGTTTTTGAGTATGTTTGAAAGTTTTGCCAGCAGCTTTGGATGAGACACCGTGTCAAACGCCTTAGAGAAATCTAAGTATATTACATCAGTCTGGCCCCTCTCGTTAATGGCTTCAGCCAAGTCATGCGTAAATTCAATGAGCTGAGTTGTAGTCGAAAGTGACTTCCTAAACCCATGACTGATTACTATATATTAGGTTAGGCTTATCTAAGTGACATGAAATATGCGTAAAAATGGTATGCTCCAGCAATTTGCACGTGGTGCTAGTTAAAGATATTGGCCTAAAGTTTGATGCTGTACTCCAGTCATCCTCTTTATGTATCGGAATTATTCTTGCTGTCTTCCAGTCATTTGGTAATACTGCATGCTCAAGAGAAATACAAAACAGAACATGCAAATATTTGTACATCCATTCTGCTTACTTTTCCAAAAAAGTGTTTGGTATCATATCCGGCCCAGTACTTTTCTTAGTGTTTAATTTATTTAAAATTAAGTCAGAAATTCCCTCCTAAGTTATGAAAATGTCACTAATTTCGTCCGCATCGTTAACTTCGAGGCTTTAAATAACTCCGTCGTCAGTAGTAAATACCGATTTAAAAATACTTGAACTCAGCCGCGGTAATATTACTTTGGACAGATGATTTATACTCAGGTGAGATATAACGCCAGAATCTTTGTGGCGCACTTCTCATAAAAGAGCGGAGCGAAATATTAAAGTATTTTTCTTTACTTCAAGTTTCAAGCTTCAAGTTCAAGATTTCAAGTTTAAGTCGTGCGTTTAGTTCCGAAAGAAGCTGGCGAGATGTTTTTATCCTATTAGATATAGAATTCTTTCTCACTCGGGCAATTCTACGTTTCAAATGCAAGATATCTTTGTTAATCCATGGATTACGAACATTAGTCTTTTTCTTTTGATGAGGTACATATTTCAACCTGCACTTATTTACAATATTCTTAAAGTATTACCACAACGCTTCAATGTTAGAACCACATTCAAAATACATTTGTTCAAACTTATCAAAAGATAATTCTAAAAAATCGATAATAGAAACGCCGTCAGCACTATTGAAATCTGGAACTGTTAACAGAACAGGTAAAGGTCGCAATCTTTGATTTTAAAAAAAATTCACATAAGCACCATATCATGATCTGATATAGCTTCGCAAACTTCGCTGCTGTATTTTTTACTAAGCAAGCGATCGTTAAAAAAATCTAGAAGTGATTCACCCTAGTAGAGCAATTTACTATTTGAACTAAATTAAGTGAGAACGTTAAATCAATCAGGGCCTCACCACTCGCACGATATTTATTGGGCACAGTAAGTGTACTCCAGTCAATGTACGGTAGATTAAAGTCTCCCAGTAGGATGAAATTAGTTGAGGGTTTAACGTGCTGAATTGAGTAGTCATTGAGATCACTAATCATACTAAAAGCTGTATTTGGTGGTCTATAAGCAGCACATACCATGAATGACACATTGTCGTACCAGAGTTTACACAGCAAATCTTTATGATCAATTGGTGCAGATACAGGCATACACTGCAAGGACGTTTTATGAAATATAGCTACGCCCCCTCCCCTAGAAGCCCTGTATTTTCGAACTATATGTTATATTCAGGCGGGCATAGCTCTGAATTTGCTATATTGGGATGTAACCATGTCTCTGTTACAACCACCACATCAGGAGAATAAACAAGCAGTATACGCTCCAAATTCTCAACTTTGTTCGCCAAGCTTCTTGCATTGACATTTATTATTTTAAGCTGACACTGTTGATCATTCAAGAGTCACTGTTCCGCACGTGCAGAAGTAACTTTAACTCTTGTGTTGTTTACGTGGTCCCACGCGTAGACGTCGTTGTTTAGGATAAGCTTATCGTAGCGGAGAAAGAATTTGTCCTCTTGTGTTCTGTTACCTTTAACCGTCTGCCACAGCTGTTTTCGGATCGTTTGAACTCGACGGGCATAATCTTCAGATACCGATACCTTAGTAGCTTTAAGTTTAGGAGCGTTTTTTATCAATAGCATTTTTTCGTTGTAATCAAAAAATTTAATGATCACCGGTCGTGACTTGTTTCGATATTTTCGACCCGAACTGAGGTTCGAATTCGGAAAATTCGCAACTTTCGAACGCCGTGGAGCTTTGAATTCGAAAAGTTTGAAGCTTTAACGGTTTCTAAAAGTTCGGGTTCGAATATTTCGAATATCTTTTTTACTTGAGGTTTTTGAAATTCGAAGATTTCGAACTTTCCTAACTTGAAATTCGAGAGATTCGAAAAATTTAAATTTCTTGGGATCTGAAGTTCAGAAATTCGAAGATTTTGAATTCTTTTGAATCTGAAGTTCGAAAATTTTGAACATTTCTAAATTCTTTGGATCTAAAATTCGAAAATATTCGAACGCTTCGAATTTTTATAGACATAAAGTTCGAAAAATCGAAGATTTCGAATTTCTTTCACATAAAGGTCGAAGGTTTCGATTCTCTTTTAGGGCTAAATCGAAAAAACCTTCGAAGATTTCGAATTCATTTCACGTCCAAGTTTTCAAAGTTCGAAGTCCGGTTTTCTTGTTCCTCCACAGTTTCAAATAACGTTTTCACGCCTCACTGGTTTTCACGAAATCAGGCTTAGAAAAAAAAAGTTCGGCGTGATATTTAGACTCCGCGAAGTTGGTCAGGCAATTAAATGAGACCACGAGTGTCCCGGATGTGCTGGAATATTTGCCAGTGCAGAGTGACGTGTGACCATAGATCAGTAATTGTGACCGACTTCTACACACGAACGCACTGTTTTACGATACTCATCCAGTTCGAAACGGCCAGGGGCGGGCAGGAGGTTGAGGCTCAGAAAAACCTTGACGCGATCTGGCAAACTACCTCCCCTGTGAGCCCACCCCCTTGCACGCTGGTACGCCGCCCGAGGTTTATTTTCCGGGACGGAGGAAACGCCGAGCAAAAAGCACAGAAGCCGACACAACTCGAGGTCGAGGAGCGTTCTACCATACCAGTGGTGTCGGAAGAGAAAAAACGGGAGGGGGGGGGGGGGGGGGGTTGAAGAAAAAAAAAGGGGGGGGGGGGCTCCAGTTTTCTCTTTTTTTAGATATTTCGGACTGTTAAAGAAAACAATACGGGGAAAGAGGGAGTGGCCGAGCTTATTTTAATCTAAAATTATTTATGCATATGTATAGCTACTGTCGCTCTTCAGTGCATAAAAGATCGCGTAGATGGTCATTGTCGGAAACTCGTTGTCAGGAGGCACTACTTGTCACATGCTTAGTGGTTCGGAAGTTCAAAGCTATGTCTTTTCGACCTAAATAACTGTGCCATTGGTAAAAATAAATAAACATAGCAATAAATGCGGGGATAAAAATCTGGAGAAAAAAAACTATCAAGAACCCGCCGAAGGTGTTGTATTCGAGCTCAATAATTACAGTACAAGGACGCTACGTCTCTTGTACTGGACGAGAGGAGCAGCAAATAAAAGCGTAAAGGCCCTTTCACACTCTTGAGACCAAGTGCGACCGAGTACGACCGAGAGAGACCGGACCGGTTTTAGGACCGGATGCGCTACAGCGAAGCTGGTCCTGAGAGATCGCAAGAGGCTTAAAAACCGGTCTGGTCTCTCTCGGTCGTACTCGGTCGCAAGATGTGAACGGGCCTTGACACGAGCTTTCCGCGCACAGTGTTTATTCCGGAAGCCAGTTTTCCCCCGCAGGTAAAGAAACTTGCGTTTCAAAAGCAGTTACTCGGTCTTCTCGTCGTCAGCACCGCGATGTTAAACGGAGACAACCGATAATGTGATGTGCGCGGCTGAGAACCATCACCGGGCTACAGATGTTTTCGCCATGACGTGGCTCCGCGTGCCACGAGATATACCGTCGACGGCCGGAGAAAAGGCACGAGCGGAAAAGAACGAAAAAAGGTAGAAGACAAGCGGTCCGAGGAGCTGGCTGACCGCCGAGTTCGTCCCGGTTCGACTAGGTCGGGAACTCAAGAATGCGCTGGCCTGGCCACCGCTCCCGCTGAGTGCGTCCTGGTTCCACAAGGCCGGGAACTCAGGGACTCGTCAGCCTGCCCACCACCCTCGCTGGGTTCGTCCGGGCTTCGAAGACCCGGAACCCAACACTCCGCCCGCTCAGCCATCTCCACCGTCGCAACGACAGAAGACTCAAAGACCCAACGTTATCTCGTGCACGTCGCGCGGAAGTGAGCAAAAAGGCATGACTTCGAGCACGAAAGGAAGCACATTCTCGAAGCGCGAATCTTGAGAGCGACCGCGCGCCGTCAGAAGGCGCAACCAGTCATTTCGGCTGACGCTCCCGCGCTCCGCCATCTTTTGCCGCCGACTGTACACATTGAGCGCATACACATATACGGCACATACAAACATCAATACAACAGCACACTGACCCGATCAATGCTCATGAGCTCTACGTTTCCACCTTTTATACTGGTCGTTTTGAAGGTACGGATTTGATCGGTGACCACCTAAGCAATAACTAATACTCTCAGCATGTTGATTTTTTTTTCAGCAATGTCACACCTCTGGGAGTATTCTGAACGACTGAGAGGATAAACCTCTTAGTAAAAAGTAAAGGCTCATGCCGTAATTATTTGAAAGCCAATAAATCAAGCCGCTCGAATGCAGTTCCAAGCCATATGTTTGCTTCGCCGCACGGCACGTCCTAGCCAGTATTTCTATTGTAGTGTTTGTTTTTCTATTTGTGCTGTTCGCGCACGGCCGCAATTGTCGTCTTGAATTAAACTCTGTAGAGCGGATATTCATTCAGCTGGAAGTGATGCTTCACGGGCAGAGAAATCGCTTTTCGATCAACTTAAATGCAGTCAAAGCCGCGACTTGCGGCATGTGTTAAGTGTACGGGGCTACGCCGTGGCGAGCTCGAAAACTTCTAGCGCTCATCCCAGCGCGCCACTTGGAGGGCAGTTTCTCCAGGAACCGTAGTATATTTAAACAGGAAAATAAAGGATAGCTTTTTTTCGGTTTTACCTCCCATTTTTCCTTAATGCTAAAATTCCACACTGTAAATATACGTACTTTCCGTCATATATCCCTACTATTCCATCCTTTCCTTAGAGCGTAATTGCTCTCGGGGAGGAGACAACCGACAGTCACATTGACAACTGTGCGATAGAAGCTACGGTTCAGACCAGCGTTCCAACATGACTATCCACACGTCGATCGATTGCCCCTAATCCCTCAAGTAGTCTTAAACTCTTTAATGTAAAGCGGAATGTCAACCTGCGACACCCGGCCTCCTCTGATCACGGCGCGACCGGCGGCATCAATGACCGACAGTTTACGTCATCTCATCTTGTTACGCCACTGATACGCGAAACCAAACACACGGTCACATCGGCGATAATTCCAGTCTTCTGTTCACAACGCACAACACATGCCATCGCGATGTTGCTGCTATGTTGCTGACACGTAGAAATACAGTACCATGTTGACTGCCGCTTGGCACTCGGCATCGGAAAGCAGAACTGAACTCAGCACAGAAGTCACCCAGGCAACTGGCAGCAAAACCTGTCGCAGTTTCCTCGATTTCCATGACGTCGTAAACCTCGACACATCCACTGTGGACACAACGTTCCGCGTGGTCCAGGGGGTAAAGGTGGGTGAGGAGGAGTGGCAAATCCCGTGCGCCGACATCCTGGGTCCCGAGTGAAAGATCGTGAAAGAGAGCGACAGAACACGAGAGAAAGAAACCAATGTTGCCAGCTGAAGGACGACAGTCGCAATGGTAATCGCGAAGACTGAAAACTCTCAGCAATATAAACAGTGATAATTTAACGTTGTAAGCTATATTCTGAGCTATTCTAGCGCTTATAAAAAGCAGTATACTCATTACGCTGCATTAACTTCCCTTCTGTCGAAATCTCGGAAATCTGGCTGTTGCGCGGTTTCGTATTCCTGGGGCGCGGCGGCGCGGCGATCCGCGAAGCCGGTTATCTGGTTTAGTTTAGTGTTGACGAGAAGCCGTACGTCAACGCGCTATGCAAAAGAAAGCTTCGAAAGGAACGCGAATATCTTTCCACCGGTAAGTTCGTGGATTGTTGAAGTTCATGAAACTGCTCTGATGATATTGTGGCGGCCTCCGCGATATACTGGTTACTCTTTAAAAACAAGTTAAATAATCTCATTGACCTGTTTGTACCCTCCGTCCATGTACGGAGCGATGATTGCAACCCATGGTACAACAAAGCATTAAGGTCCCTCAACAATAAAAAAAAGCGATTGTTTAGAAGAGCAAGGCGTCTAGACTGCGACGCTGCCTGGGATGCATACTTTTTGTGCCTTAAGACCTACACTCGGAACCTTCGTCTGGCTAAACATAAGTTCTTTTTGAGGATCTTTTAGTATCCTGCGTAACAACCCTAAAAAATTCTGGAAGATAATATCCCCTAACTATCGCTCCTCCTCTATCCAGCTAACCGATGAGGACGGTTCCCCAATATCTGAAACGGACTGTGCCACAGTATTAAACGACTATTTTTCGTCTGTGTTTACATTAGAAGACGCCGACGTCCCTATATTACCAGCACTACCGTACGAGTTTATGGAACCTATTGACATCTCATGTGCTGGAATAGCGAAACTCCTTGACAACTTGAAATTGACATCCTCTGGAGGACCTGACGACATCACCCCCAAAATTCTTCACTACACCAAAGCAGTGTCCAGCGAATTTCTCTACTTAATATTCTCACAGTCCTTATCGCAGGGATGCCTACCATCCGACTGGAAACTGGGTAAGGTCGTTCCGGTCTTTAAAAATGGGGATCGTTCTTCGGCTTCGAATTACCGCCCTATATCTCTAACCTGCGTAGCCTCAAAACTTCTAGAGCATATTATCTACTCAAACGTTGTATCTCATCTTGAGAGTAATAACTTCTTTTACAACAAGCAACACGGTTTTCGTAAGGGACTGTCTTGTGAGACGCAGCTCGTAGAATTCACCCACGAGTTATACACCAATTTTGAATCCAACCACCAAACTGATGCCCTATTTTTGGACTTTTCGAAGGCTTTCGACCGCGTTGCCCACTGTCGCCTGCTTGCCAAACTTTCATGCCTCGGAATTGACCCTCTCCTTCTCTCCTGGATCCGGGATTTCCTCTCCTCTCGCACTCAATTCACCACAATTAATAGTTCCTCATCCACCCGCGCTGAGGTTACCTCGGGAGTTCCCCAGGGCTCGGTTCTTGGTCCCCTACTTTTTCTGATCTTTATTAATGACATTCCAGGCAAAATTTCCTCTAACATCCGCCTTTTCGCTGACGACTGCGTCCTATATCGAAGGATAGTTTCTTTTGAAGACCATCTTCTACTTCAAAGAGACCTGGACGAAATCCAGGCGTGGTGCACCAGGTGGTTAATGACACTAAACAAATCGAAATGCAAGTTAGTCCAGTTTTCACGAAAACGACAAGGATCTCAGTTCTCGTACAAATTAGAAAATAACTTAGTCGAAGACGTCCCGTCCTATAAATACCTCGGTGTGACTCTAACTAACGATCTCACCTGGAACGCTCACATCGAGCTTATATGCGCTGAGGCGTCTCGCTGCCTCGGTTATATAAGACGAAACCTGAAATCGGCTCCCCCATTCGTGCGAAAATTGGCTTATGAGACATACATTCGACCCAAATTGGAATATGCTGCGGCCATTTGGAGCCCTCACCAAATATACTTATTAAATCATCTCGAGGCAGTCCAGAACCGCGCTGCCAGGTTTATTTTGAAAAAATATGATTGGTCAGTTAGTGTATCCGCCCTAAAGAGCGAACTGAACCTTCCTTTACTAAACGTCCGCCGTAAGATAGCGCGACTCTGTCTCTTTCACAAAATTTACTACTGCCTCCCTGCGCTCCGAGACTCTCTCCTCCTACCCCCCAGGCGATCTTCATCGCGGCTAAATCACCCGTGTCACGTTTCCCGCATCTCAGGCAGCACAACCTATTTTAACTCCTCCTTCTTCCCTCGTACTATTGTAGACTGGAACGACCTCCCCTCACTTATTGTAACCCAGACGGATCCCACCGCATTTCGCAACGCTCTTTGTTCTCATTTCTGTTAATCCCCACTGTGCCGTTCTATTTGTTTGTCTTGTGCTTTACTGGTTGCAATGTATCAATGTTTTCATCCCCTTATGCTCCCCATGTACCCAGACTAATTTGTGTATTTGCCGTTGCTCGTGGCGATGCCACTTTGTTTTTGCAGCACCCCATGTATTCGCATATGTCGTTGTTACTGTTTTATGCTCTCGTGTTATGTACCCCCCCTTATGTAATGCCCTCAACGAGGGCCTTTAAGGGAACTTGAATAAATAAATAAAAATAAATATTTTATCTCGGACGTCAAGGCACCCGCGCGCTCCAGCTGGTTCTCCGGCGCGCGTTCAAGAAAACAGCGCGGCGCGCCGGCCGGGCCCGAGGGTCAGGTTCCTTCCCTCCGCGCGCAGTCGGCGCAGTCGCCTTCAGAACCGGATAATAAAACCACAGAACCGTTTTGTACAAACACGGAGTCGGACGTTTTTTCCTTCGCGTCCTCAAAATCTCGGAACGAAGGCAGTTGGTAACCATGTGTGGGACCCCGAAGGTCTGCCTGCATGCTCCGCCGCTTGCGGCAGCCAGAATGCATGGGAAAATGGCGGACCTTTTCCTCTAGAGTTAGTATGTATGATCTCTATGGCGTGGTCCGCATGGTTCCGCGTGGGTTCCGCAATCCGGAGATGGCCATCTTAGCCCAGTGTACGTAGCGCTGCTGGCACTGCTCCGGAACTTCGCTGTTTCCAGCGGCTTTGTATGCTCGTTTGATAAAATTATTGGTAAAAACATCAATACAACCGAAATGCTCTGCACGTTTGGACTGCGAGACGAAATTACTGGTGGCCATCGCTGCCGCTGAAGCTCAATCAACTCAACAACACTTATTGAACAAAATGCGCGGAGTGCTCGAGAAACGAAACCGAAAGATGAGTCGTGAGGGCGAAAGCTTTCTCCCGTCTGCCTGGAAAAGCAGAAAAACGTTTCGCTCCTCCCCTTCTTCTTGTGTCCGCTTGAGGGCGCGTCAGTAGAAGGGAGGAAGATGCGCCGTTCCCAGAGGGCCACTAATATCCGACGGATGTCCGATCAAGATCCGTACGTCCGAAGCCGAATACGGACATCCATCGGATGTGCGACAAATGTCCTGAATCGGATGTCCCAACCACGATATCCGCAGGACGTCGGCAGTCCTTCCCGCGCCATCGATCTCGTTCAGCCAACGAGCTTGCTGGAATTGGAGCACCGGACGCGCGAGCTATGCTTATTACGTCCGTAGAAGCGTAACATTTTAGACAAAACCCCGAGACCGGAGAAAAATGAGGGACGATACAACACAAAGGTTTGCTTTTCGCCGTGCTGGGCGCTTGGCCGTGCTTTGAATCCGCGAGTACGCTTGTACCACGCTTGTCAAGGGAAGAAAGCTCGCGCTGGAGGCGGAACTGGCGGAACCGCGGAACTTCTACTGCTTCTACTCAATTGTTTACCGTGCACGACAGAGTCACAGAGCCGTAACGAAAGAGCGAAAGATTTCCTTGAACGAGGCACAGAAAGTCCATCGAAGTCCGACCGCACAGTTCCGCTAATCAGCTAAATCAGCCATCTTGGCAGCGCCCTCTATGAAGTACACTGATCAATGTTGAAGAACACTTGCGAAAAAAAATGCCCTTTTTCAATTTGCAAAAGTTACACTATAATGGCACAAAACTAAAGGTATAATATGTTGTCATACCTAATAATACGGACAATAAAAAAATTAGGCCAATTTAATACAGCCAAGCCAAGCCAATCCAACTGTTGTGGCTTTCCTGGCTTTCCGCCCATCTCCCGCCAGTTCGCCGTTCGCTTGGTTCGCCTTTGCTTTGCAGGCGCGCTTCTTGCTTGCTCTTTATGTTTGGCTTTGACCAACCAGGTACAACTCACAACCAGCGTGTCGTGGTCGCCTTTTCTTTGTTGTTTCCGGCGGTTCTCTGGATAATCGACGCGTACTACGGTAAGTGTTTTTTAGTAGATCATTCTCAGAGGCCCGCTACCGCTCCGGGCGCGCGCTTCATATGCTTCGAAGTGGCAGCGCGAGTTCCCGCCACGCAGCGTGGCCGGAAAACACGATCTAAAGCCTGGTTCAGACAGTTGCGTTTGACTGCGTTGCGGCTGCGAGAAACCAGGACATCCCTGCTGCTTATATCGCGTGCCAAGATGATTCCTTGAATTGGATTCCACGCTTCATACGAAGCACAGATTTGCCGGTGACTCGCTTTCGGTTCTTGACGCAACGCAGTCAAACGCAAGTGTCTGAACTGGCGTTTGACTGCGTTTGACTGCGTTGCGGCTGCGAGAAACCAGGACATCCCTGCTGCTTATATCGCGTGCCAAGATGATTCCTTGAATTGGATTCCACGCTTCATACCAAGCACAGATTTGCCGGTGACTCGCTTTCGGTTCTTGACGCAACGCAGTCAAACTCACTCAAACGCAAGTGTCTGAACTGGCGTTTGACTGCGTTTGACTGCGTTGCTGGCTGCGAGAAACCAGGACATCCCTGCTGCTTATATCGCGTGCCAAGATGATTCCTTGAATTGGATTCCACGCTTCATACCAAGCACAGATTTGCCGGTGACTCGCTTTCGGTTCTTGACGCAACGCAGTCAAACTCACTCAAACGCAAGTGTCTGAACTGGCGTTTGACTGCGTTTGACTGCGTTGCGGCTGCGAGAAACCAGGACATCCCTGCTGCTTATATCGCGTGCCAAGATGATTCCTTGAATTGGATTCCACGCTTCATACCAAGCACAGATTTGCCGGTGACTCGCTTTCGGTTCTGACGCAACGCAGTCAAACTCACTCAAACGCAAGTGTCTGAACTGGCGTTTGACTGCGTTTGACTGCGTTGCGGCTGCGAGAAACCAGGACATCCCTGCTGCTTATATCGCGTGCCAAGATGATTCCTTGAATTGATTCCACGCTTCATACCAAGCACAGATTTGCCGGTGACTCGCTTCGGTTCTTGACGCAACGCAGTCAAACTCACTCAAACGCAAGTGTCTGAACTGGCGTTTGACTGCGCTTGACTGCGTTGCGGCTGCGAGAAACCAGGACATCCCTGCTGCTTATATCGCGTGCCAAGATGATTCCTTGAATTGGATTCCACGCTTCATACCAAGCACAGATTTGCCGGTGACTCGCTTTCGGTTCTTGACGCAACGCAGTCAAACTCACTCAAACGCAAGTGTCTGAACTGGCGTTTGACTGCGTTTGACTGCGTTGCGGCTGCGAGAAACCAGGTGTCACGATTTGGGAAAAGAAAAGGAAGAAGCAGAAGTGAAGAAAAAGAAGAACGGTATCGCGGGTGCGACATTCATTCGAAGCTGAACCAAGAGCCGCGACGGTTGGCTGCTCGAACGGTGCGCTACCCGGCTCCGTCCCGGCGTCAGTGTGGGAAACCTAACCGGCTTCGTCCCGGCTTCAACGAGCTGAACATCAACGTAACCGGCTTCGTCCCGGCTTCAGCACGGTGACCATCAGTGCAACCGGCTCCGTCCCAGGATCAAGGCACCCGGACCCGAGATAACCAGCCCCCTCCCGACATCGCGGCACGCACGACTTCACCAACGATCAAGGGTCGAATATTCAAGGGGCTCCAGCGACCCGAGCTACGACCCCAGGGGTGACTATACTGCCTACCGAACGTGCTTGAACGGTCGAATGGTTTCTTTTCTTTTGCCTTTCTAACGTTGCTTCTTTTTTTATATTTACTTCCTGACTTGAATATATTCTTTTTCTACTCATGCATTTGTCTCAGTCTCCCGATCCTTCCTCTCACCATTCCGGACGAACCTGACAATTTGGCGAGCCTGCCAGGATAGCTGGCCCATTACATCATAGTCATATCTTTTTCCGGAGGGTGAGAAGGGTGAGGGAGATTTGTGACGTATTTCAACTATGGAAACTGACAAGTTAATCGCAGTAGCTAAAGAATTAGGCTATTCCGGGGCAGATTTGAGGAAGTGGGTGGATGAGGAGAAAGTCCGGATAAGAGCAGAAAGAGCTGAGGAGCGCGAGCACTCGAGGTTAGAACGGGAGGCTGCTGATAGAACTTTAGCGGCGGAGTGCGCGAAACTGGACAAGGAGCGGGAGGTGCTTCAACTACGAATAGCAGCGCGCGATAATACACGTACCAGTTCAGAAGATGTGGAAGGCGCACGTGAGGAACCACCTGGCTCCAGGAGCTTAGGGAGCCCACATAAGCTCATCCCGCAATTTAATGAGCGTCGAGACGACCTAGACGCATACTTGCAGCGCTTTGAGCGCACTGCAACAGGCTTAGGATGGCCTCAGCAAAAGTGGGCCACTACTTTGGGGCTTTGCTTAACCGGGGAGGCGCTCACGGTTGTCGGTCGGATGACACCGGCAGATGCGTTGGACTATGCCAAGGTAAAGCTAGCACTTTTCCAGCGTTTTCGCTATACAAAAGAGGGATACCGCGACAGGTTCCGAGAATCCAAGCCGGAAGACGGCGAGACAAGAAGACAGTTTGCGGCCCGATTGGCAGGGTACTTCGATAGGTGGATTGAGATAGCAGGGATTGATAAGACTTTTGAAGCATTGCGAGACAATGTCTTGGTGGAGCAGTTCTTGCTAACTTGCTCAAGCAAGCTGGCAGTATTTCTAAGAGAGCGGGACTGTCAAGGTTTGGACGACGTGGCAGCTAAGGCTGACCTGTTTCTGGAGGCTCAGGGACAACCTAACACAAGTAAACAAAAAGGAGACGAGATGACAAATAAACAAAGTGCCGTAAGCGAGGGGAGTCGTAGAAAAGGTGAGGTTCAAAAAAGCATCCGCTGCTTCTTGTGTGGAAAGTCTGGGCACAGAGCAGAAAACTGCAGGAGTAGTGCACAAGGAAGGAGGGCTCTGCTGTGTTGGAACTGTGGTCGCAGTGGTCACAAGGCTGACGCTTGTAGAGAAAAGCCGAACGAGAGACACCAAGCATCTTGCCTCTGGACGATGTCTCCAGGCAACTGCGACGAGTCAGATGACTGTTGCGTCACCTTGAGTAATGGCGATAAGATTCCAGTTGTTAACGCTGCCATGGGGAGGGCCCCGAAGTTCTTAGTAGAGAACATGCCCGTTGTGGAAGGGCGTCTCGGGGACCATAAGATATCGGTATTAAGAGATACCGGATGTAATACCGTTGTAGTTCGCGAGGAGCTGATTCCTCAAGAGAACCTAACTGGCAAGTCGAATCCAGTGTTTCTGTTGGATCGAACGGTTCGGTATTTACCTGAGGCAGAGATCTTTGTGCAAACGCCCTACTACACGGGGAAGGTGTTGGCAAAGTGCGTCAGCAATCCGCTATATGACCTGGTGCTGGGAAATATACCGGGAATAAGAAATGCTAATGACCCGAACCCAGCTTGGGTAAAAGAAGATGAGTTGGCGGGTCAGAGATTGAATGATGAGGTAGAGGTGAATCGGCGTACTGGTAAAGAGGCAGAAGCCAGCGAAAATACCAGTTCGAGCGACAACAAAAGGGACTTGTCACATCAGGTGGAACCAGCAGAGGTCGCTGCAGCCCGGGAAACAGGCGTCGCTCGAAATGAAGCGAAGGGTGAGACGCCTCTGAGTGTACCTCAAGTGGCGATAATCAATACCACAGCGGAGGAACTCGCTAGAGAACAGAGAGCAGACGGAACTCTAACTCGGTGCTTCGACGAGATTGGAACGATCACAAGAAAGCACAAGTGCAGGACCAAGTTCCAGTTCTTCATGAAGAACAATCTTCTGTACAGGGCGGCGGAATACTCTTCTGGGCGAAAGACAGAACAGCTGGTGCTCCCGAAGAAGTTCAGGGCCACCGTTGTCGCTCTCGCACATGACAGCATCATGTCAGGACACCAGGGCATGAAGAATACGCTCAACCTGGTGGCTGAAGAATTTTTTTGGCCAAGTATGCAGAGCGAGATTAAGAGGTATGTCCGATCTTGTGATATATGCCAACGTACAATACCCAAAGGCAAGGTTGGTAGGGCACCTCTAGGAAGAATGCCAACTATTGAGACACCTTTCCAGAGAGTGGCGATTGACTTAATTGGCCCCATCGCTCCGAGGGCAAGCTCAGGGAACAGATACATCCTGACAATGGTAGATATGGCTACGCGGTATCCGGATGCAGTAGCGATGAAGAGCATCGGGGCGCAGGAAGTAGCCGAAGCTCTGGTGGAGATGTTCACAAGATATGGAGTGCCAACAGAAATTCTTAGCGATCGCGGATCGTGCTTTACATCAGAACTAATGAAAGAGGTCAGCCGACTTCTGTCAATGAAACATCTCATGACCACTCCCTATCACCCTATGGGGAACGGGCTAGTTGAGAGATTCAACGGCACAATCAAGCAGATGTTAAAGCGGATGTGCCAGGAAAGGCCTCGTGACTGGGACAGATACCTACCAGCCCTCCTGTTCGCGTACAGGGAAGTACCACAGTCGAGTCTGAAGTTCTCCCCGTTTGAACTACTCTACGGAAGAAGAGTGAGAGGTCCTCTGGCCATCCTCAAAGAGGTCTGGTCGAACGAAACCCTCAAGGAAGAAGTGAAGACATCGTACGGGTATATGTTGGAGTTGAGAGAGAAGCTAGAAGAGACGTGCAAGCTAGCGCACAGTTGCTTGGAGGAAGCAAGAGCAAAGTACAAGGGGTACTACGACAGAAAGAGTTCCAACCGGAAGTTGAAGCAAGGTGACTTGGCGTTGATCCTTCTCCCTACAGATAAAAACAAGATGATAATGCAGTGGAAAGGACCATTCCTGGTGTTGACAAGAAGGAATGAAGTTGACTACGAGCTAGACATGGGAGGTAGGACGAAGACTTTTCACATCAACATGTTAAAGAAGTACGAAGAGAGGGAAGGAAGTCGACAGGAGCAGGCACTTTGCAATGCTGCAGCAAGCACTCACGAAATGGACGACCCCAGACATGACACTGAAGAAGACGGTCATATTCCACTGCTGAGTTTGACAAAGCAGCAAGGGTGGCAGGATGTCGTCATAAACGGGAAGTTAGAAAGAGACAAGTCTTGCGGGGCACGCGAGTTAATAAAGGACTTCAGCGATATCTTTTCTGATCTTCCTGGTAGGACAAACCTCATGACATGTGACCTTCAGCTCACCACTACACAACCGATACAAGTGAGGCAGTATCCTCTACCTTTGGCTGTTCAAGATGTAGTCGAGAAAGAAATCACAGAGATGCTCAAGTTGGATGTAATAGAGAGGTGTACGTCATCGTACAATGCCCCAGTGGTCATTGTGAAGAAGAAAGACGGGTCGAACAGATTTTGTATCGATTACAGACGGCTGAATGACGTCATTCATCCTGACGCAGAGCCAATACCAAGAATCGACATGACGTTGGTCAAGGCAGGACAAAAGCGTTTCTTCTCAAAACTTGACGTAGCCAAAGGCTACTGGCAGATTCCGATGGATGAACACGCTAAGGAGAAGACGGCTTTTTCGTCGACGAGCGGGCATTATCAGTTCAAGTTTATGCCATTCGGTCTGAAGACCGCCTCTGCTACCTTCACAAAGCTGATGCGTAAGCTGCTAGATGGGGTGCGAGACGCGCATCACTACATCGATGATATCCTGGTTGCCACGAGTTCATGGGAGGACCATATAGAGACGCTCAGGACGATTTTTGAACGTCTACGAGCAGCGAACATCACAGTAAAACCGAAGAAATGTCAGATAGGGTTCGAAGAAATTAGTTTCCTTGGACATGAAATTGGAATGGGCAATATAGCTCCGGATGCACAAATCATCGAAAGGATCCGAGATGCACCTCGACCGCAAACGAAACGCCAAGTTCGTTCGTTTCTCGGACTAACAGGATTCTACAGGCAGTTTGTGCCGAACTACGCAGAAGTTGCAGCGCCGTTGGTAGACCTGACTAGAAAGGGAGCACCTAATGGTGTGGAGTGGGGCCCGAGGCAAGAGGAGGCCTTCACAGAGCTAAAAAGACGGTTGGACCAGCCACCGATTTTGCTGTCACCAAATCCTGAGAAGGAATTTGTATTACGCACTGATGCGTCAGAAGCAAGTTTGGGGGCAGTGTTACTGCAGGAGAAGGACGGGATGCTGCACCCAGTAGCATATGCCAGTCGGAAACTGACTAGCTCCGAAAAGAACTTCGCCACCGTGGAAAAGGAATGTCTAGCGCTGGTTTGGGCAGTTGGCCGGTTTAAGCTCTTTTTGTACGGTAGGACATTTCGCGTCCAGACTGACCATCAGCCGCTGGAATTTCTCAACAAGGCAAGACTCACGAATAGTCGGGTAATGAGATGGAGCATGGCGTTGCAAGATCACAGTTTCAACGTAGAGTATATCAAAGGTAGGGATAACGTGGGCGCAGACTTTTTAAGCCGGCTCTAGGGTGCCTTTCAAGAGGGAGACGGATGGTTCACTGACCAGAGCTGATTGAGAGGTGCGTGCCACAAATCCGTACATACGTCAGCGGTATCGAGGAACCACTGTCAGTATCGACGTATCGACTTAGGTTCTAACAGGTCCCAACCTTGCTAGCTGGCCAGTGTTTTAGGTTCGTTTAAGTTCGTTGTTTTTGTGTGTGTGTTTTATGGTTGTAAGCTTATCGGATAAACTTTTCTGAAGAAGAATAAGTTCGACCTACGACGTGGTGCTTTAGTGTAAGATTGAAGTACGAATCAGAGATTCTTCGTTTGTACATTTTTTTTGGTAAAAGTGTGAAATGGTGTGACATTTCGGCATCGGTTGGGTGATAGCATGATTGTTGGTGCGGTGTGTTGTGAAAGTGTCGTGACAAGAGCTCGTCTTTCTCGGTTGTGGTCAGCGATGTTGTGACGGTACCCAGGAGGGAAGAAATGGACAAGATAGAAGTTTGTTATAAACTTCTCGTGTTTGTGGGGTGATGTCATGATTTGGGAAAAGAAAAGGAAGAAGCAGAAGTGAAGAAAAAGAAGAACGGTATCGCGGGTGCGACATTCATTCGAAGCTGAACCAAGAGCCGCGACGGTTGGCTGCTCGAACGGTGCGCTACCCGGCTCCGTCCCGGCGTCAGTGTGGGAAACCTAACCGGCTTCGTCCCGGCTTCAACGAGCTGAACATCAACGTAACCGGCTTCGTCCCGGCTTCAGCACGGTGACCATCAGTGCAACCGGCTCCGTCCCAGGATCAAGGCACCCGGACCCGAGATAACCAGCCCCCTCCCGACATCGCGGCACGCACGACTTCACCAACGATCAAGGGTCGAATATTCAAGGGGCTCCAGCGACCCGAGCTACGACCCCAGGGGTGACTATACTGCCTACCGAACGTGCTTGAACGGTCGAATGGTTTCTTTTCTTTTGCCTTTCTAACGTTGCTTCTTTTTTTATATTTACTTCCTGACTTGAATATATTCTTTTTCTACTCATGCATTTGTCTCAGTCTCCCGATCCTTCCTCTCACCATTCCGGACGAACCTGACACCCAGGACATCCCTGCTGCTTATACCGCGTGCCAAGATGATTCCTTGAATTGAGTTCCACGCTTCGTACCAAGCACAGATGTGCCGGTGACTCGCTTTCGGTTCTTGACGCAACGCAGTCAAACGCACTCAAACGCAAGTGTCTGAACTGGCCTTAAGCCTGGTTCAGACGGTTGCGTTTGACTGCGTTGCGGCAGCGAGACACCAGGACATCCCTGCTGCTTATATCGCGTGCCAAGATGATTCCTTGAATTGGATTCCACGCTTCATACGAAGCACAGATGTGCCGGTGACTCGCTTTCGGTTCTCGCCGCAACGCAGTCAAACGCACTCAAACGCAAGTGTCTGAACTGGCCTTAAGCCCGGTTCGACAGTTGCGTTTGACTGCGTTTGACTGCGGCAGCGAGAAACCAGGACATCCCTGCTGCTTATATCGCGTGCCAAGAAGATTCCTTGAATTGAATTCCACGCTTCATACGAAGCACAGATGTGCCGGTGACTCGCTTTCGGTTCTCGCCGCAACGCAGTCAAACGCACTCAAACGCAAGTGTCTGAACCGGCCTTAAGCCTGGTTCACATAGTTGCGTTTGACTGCGTTGCGGCAGCGAGACACCAGGACATCCCTGCTGCTTATATCGCGTGCCAAGAAGATTCGCCTGAATTGAATTCCACGCTTCATACGAAGCACAGATGTGCCGGTGACTCGCTTTCGGTTCTCGCCGCAACGCAGTCAAACGCACTCAAACGCAAGTGTCTGAACCGGCCTTAAAGCCCGGTTCACATAGTTGCGTTTGACTGCGTTTGACTGCGTTGCAGCAGCGAGACACCAGGACATCCCTGCTGCTTATATCGCGTGCCAAGAAGATTCCTTGAATTGAATTCCACGCTTCATACGAAGCACAGATGTGCCGGTGACTCGCTTTCGGTTCTCGCCGCAACGCAGTCAAACGCACTCAAACGCAAGTGTCTGAACTGGCCTTAAGCCCGGTTCACATAGTTGCGTTTGACTGCGTTGACGGCGTGCGAGAAACCAGGACATCCCTGCTGCTTATATCGCGTGCCAAGATGATTCCTTGAATTGAATTCCACGCTTCATACGAAGCACAGATGTGCCGGTGACTCGCTTTCGGTTCTCGCCGCAACGCAGTCAAACGCACTCAAACGCAAGTGTCTGAACTGGCCTTAAGCCTGGTTCACATAGTTGCGTTTGACTGCGTTGCGGCTGCGAGACACCAGGACATCCCTGCTGCTTATATCGCGTGCCAAGATGATTCCTTGAATTGAATTCCACGCTTCATACGAAGCACAGATGTGCCGGTGACTCGCTTTCGGTTCTCGCCGCAACGCAGTCAAACGCACTCAAACGCAAGTGTCTGAACTGGCCTTAAGCCTGGTTCAGACAGTTGCGTTTGACTGCGTTGCTGCGCTGCGGCACGAGACACCAGGACATCCCTGCTGCTTATATCGCGTGCCAAGAAGATTCCTTGAATTGAATTCCACGCTTCATACGAAGCACAGATGTGCCGGTGACTCGCTTTCGGTTCTCGCCGCAACGCAGTCAAACGCACTCAAACGCAAGTGTCTGAACTGGCCTGAGCCGGTTCACACAGTTGCGTTTGACTGCGTTGCGGCAGCGAGACACCAGGACATCCCTGCTGCTTATATCGCGTGCCAAGAAGATTCCTTGAATTGAATTCCACGCTTCATACGAAGCACAGATGTGCCGGTGACTCGCTTTCGGTTCTCGACTGCAACGCAGTCAAACGCACTCAAACGCAAGTGTCTGAACTGGCCTTAAGCCCGGTTCACATGGTTGCGTTTGACTGCGTTGCGGCAGCGAGAACACCAGGACATCCCTGCTGCTTATATCGCGTGCCAAGATGATTCCTTGAATTGAATTCCACGCTTCATACGAAGCACAGATGTGCCGGTGACTCGCTTTCGGTTCTCTGCCGTAACGCAGTCAAACGCACTCAAACGCAAGTGTCTGAACCGGCCTTAAGCCCGGTTCACATAGTTGCGTTTGACTGCGTTTGACTGCGTTGCGGCAGCGAGACACCAGGACATCCCTGCTGCTTATATCGCGTGCCAAGATGATTCCTTGAATTGAATTCCACGCTTCATACGAAGCACAGATGTGCCGGTGACTCGCTTTCGGTTCTCGCCGCAACGCAGTCAAACGCACTCAAACGCAAGTGTCTGAACTGGCCTTAAGCCCGGTTCATAGTTGCGTTTGACTGCGTTTGACTGCGCTGCGCAGCGAGACACCAGGACATCCCCGCTGCTTATATCGCGTGCCAAGAAGATTCGCCTGAATTGATTCCACGCTTCACTACGAAGCACAGATGTGCCGGTGACTCGCTTTCGGTTCTCGCCGCAACGCAGTCAAACGCACTCAAACGCAAGTGTCTGAACTGGCCTTAAGCCCGGTTCACACTAGTTGCGTTTGACTGCGTTTGACGGCAGCGAGACACCAGGACATCCCTGCTGCTTATATCGCGTGCCAAGATGATTCCTCGAATTGGATTCCACGCTTCATACGAAGCACAGATGTGCCGGTGACTCGCTTTCGGTTCTCGCCGCAACGCAGTCAAACGCACTCAAACGCAAGTGTCTGAACTGGCCTTAAGCCCGGTTCGACAGTTGCGTTTGACTGCGTTTGACTGCGTTGCGGCAGCGAGAAACCAGGACATCCCTGCTGCTTATATCGCGTGCCAAGAAGATTCCTTGAATTGAATTCCACGCTTCATACGAAGCACAGATGTGCCGGTGACTCGCTTTCGGTTCTCGCCGCAACGCAGTCAAACGCACTCAAACGCAAGTGTCTGAACTGGCCTTAAGCCCGGTTCGCATAGTTGCGTTTGACTGCGTTGCGACAGCGAGACACCAGGACATCCCTGCTGCTTATATCGCGTGCCAAGAAGATTCCTTGAATTGAATTCCACGCTTCATACGAAGCACAGATTGCCGGTGACTCGCTTTCGGTTCTCGCCGCAACGCAGTCAAACGCACTCAAACGCAAGTGTCTGAACTGGCCTTAAGCCCGGTTCACATAGTTGCGTTTGACTGCGTTTGACTGCGTTGCGGCAGCGAGACACCAGGACATCCCTGCTGCTTATATCGCGTGCCAAGAAGATTCCTTGAATTGAATTCCACGCTTCATACGAAGCACAGATGTGCCGGTGACTCGCTTTCGGTTCTCGCCGCAACGCAGTCAAACGCACTCAAACGCAAGTGTCTGAACTGGCCTTAAGCCCGGTTCACATAGTTGCGTTTGACTGCGTTTGCGCTGCTGGCAGCGAGACACCAGGACATCCCTGCTGCTTATATCGCGTGCCAAGATGATTCCGTGAATTGAATTCCACGCTTCATACGAAGCACAGATGTGCCGGTGACTCGCTTTCGGTTCTCGCCGCAACGCAGTCAAACGCACTCAAACGCAAGTGTCTGAACTGGCCTTAAGCCCGGTTCACGTGTTGACTGCGCTTGACTGCGTTGCGGCAGCGAGAACACCAGGACATCCCTGCTGCTTATATCGCGTGCCAAGATGATTCCTTGAATTGAATTCCACGCTTCATACGAAGCACAGATGTGCCGGTGACTCGCTTTCGGTTCTTCGCCGCAACGTAGTCAAACGCACTCAAACGCAAGTGTCTGAACTGGCCTTAAGCCCGGTTCACATGGCTGCGTTTGACTGCGTTGCGGCAGCGAGACACCAGGACATCCCTGCTGCTTATATCGCGTGCCAAGATGATTCCTTGAATTGAATTCCACGCTTCATACGAAGCACAGATGTGCCGGTGACTCGCTTTCGGTTCTCGCCGCAACGAGTCAAACGCACTCAAACGCAATGTCTGAACTGGCCTAAGCCCGGTTCATAGTTGCGTTTGACTGCGTTTGACTGCGTTGCGGCAGCGAGACAACCAGGACATCCCTGCTGCTTATATCGCGTGCCAAGACGATTCCTTGAATTGAATTCCACGCTTCGTACGAAGCACAGATGTGCCGGTGACTCGCTTTCGGTTCTCGCCGCAACGAGTCAAACGCACTCAAACGCAAGTGTCTGAACTGGCCTTAAGCCCGGTTCGACTTAGTTGCGTTTGACTGCGTTGCGGCAGCAGAACCAGGACATCCCTGCTGCTTATATCGCGTGCCAAGACGATTCCTTGCATTGTATTCCACGCTTCATACGAAGCACAGATGTGCCGGTGACTCGCTTTCGGTTCTCGACGCAACGTAGTCAAACGCACTCAAACGCAGAGTGGAACTGGCGTAAAGCCCGGTTCACATAGTTGCGTTTGACTGCGTTTGACTGCGTTGCGGCAGCGAGACACCAGGACATCCCTGCTGCTTATATCGCGTGCCAAGAAGATTCCTTGAATTGGATTCCACGCTTCATACGAAGCACAGATGTGCCGGTGACTCGCTTTCGGTTCTCGCCGCAACGCAGTCAAACGCACTCAAACGCAAGTGTCTGAACTGGCCTTAAGCCCGGTTCGACGTGGCGCGTTTGACTGCGTTGCGGCAGCGAGACACCAGGACATCCCTGCTGCGTATATCGCGTGCCAAGAAGATTCCTTGAATTGAATTCCACGCTTCATACGAAGCACAGATGTGCCGGTGACTCGCTTTCGGTTCTCGCCGCAACGCAGTCAAACGCACTCAAACGCAAGTGTCTGATCGACTGCCTTAAGCCCGGTTCACATAGTTGCGTTTGACTGCGTTTGACTGCGTTAGGCAGCGAGACACCAGGACATCCCTGCTGCTTATATCGCGTGCCAAGAAGATTCCTTGAATTGAATTCCACGCTTCATACGCAAGCACAGATGTGCCGGTGACTCGCTTTCGGTTCTCGCCGCAACGCAGTCAAACGCACTCAAACGCAAGTGTCTGAACCTGAATGAGCCCGGTTCACATGACTGCGGTTTTGACTGCGTTGCGGCTGCGAGACACCAGGACATCCCTGCTGCTTATATCGCGTGCCAAGATGATTCCTTGAATTGAATTCCACGCTTCATACGAAGCACAGATGTACCGGTGACTCGCTTTCGGTTCTTGCCGCAACGCAGTCAAACGCACTCAAACGCAAGTGTCTGAACTGGCGTTTGACATGCCCGTTTTGACGTGCGTTGACGCACCGCGCTCGGCTAACGAAACCAGGACATCCTGCTGCTTATGTCGCGTGCCATGATGATTCCTTGAATTGGATTCCACGCTTCATACGAAGCACCAGATTTGCCGGTGACTCGCTTTCGGTTCTTGACACAACTGCGGTCAAACGCACTCAAACGCAAGTGTCTGAACTGGCCTTAAGCCCGGTTTAGATGGCTGCGTTGACGGCTGCGAGAAACAGGGCATCCCTGCCGCTTATATCGCGTGCCAATATGATTCCTTGAATTGGATTCCACGCTTCATACGAAGCACAGATGTGCCGGTGACTCGCTTTCGGTTCTCGACGCAACGCAGTCAAACTCACTCAAACGCAAGTGGCTGAACTGGCATTTAGACCCGGTTCACATAGTTGCGTTTGACTGCGTTGCTGCGAGCAACGGCACTGGGACATCCCTGCTGCTTATATCGCGTGCCAAGAAGATTCCTTGAATTTGATTCCCACGCTTCATGCCAAGCACAGATTTGCCGGTGACTCGCTTTCGGTTCTCGCCGCAACGCAGTCAAACTCATTCAAACGCAATGGACCGTCTGAACTGGCGCTTGACTTGCGTTTGACTGCGTTGCGGCTGCGAGAAACCAGGACATCCCTGCTGCTTATATCGCGTGCCAAGATGATTCCTTGAGTTGGATTCCACGCTTCGTACGCAAGCACAGATTTGCCGGTGACTCGCTTTCGATTCTCGACGCAACGCAGTCAAACTCACTCAAACGCAAGTGTCTGAACTGGCGTTGCTGACTGCGTTTGACTGCGTTGCGGCTGCGAGACACCACGACATCCCTGCTGCTTATATCGCGTGCCAAGATGATTCCTTGAATTGGATTCCACGCTTCATACCAAGCACAGATTTGCCGGTGACTCGCTTTCGGTTCTTGAGGCAACGCAGTCAAACTCACTCAAACGCAAGTGTCTGAACGGCCTTAAGCCCTGGCGTTTGACTGCGTTTGGCTGGCTGCGAGAAACCAGGACATCCCTGCTGCTTATATCGCGTGCCAAGATGATTCCTTGAATTGGATTCCACGCTTCATACCAAGCACAGATTTGCCGGTGACTCGCTTTCGGTTCTTGACGCAACGCAGTCAAACTCACTCAAACGCAAGGGTCTGAACTGGCGTTTGACTGCGTTTGACTGCGTTGCAGGCAGCGAGACACCAGGACATCCCTGCTGCTTATATCGCGTGCCAAGATGATTCCTTGAATTGGATTCCACGCTTCATACCAAGCACAGATTTGCCGGTGACTCGCTTTCGGTTCCTGACGCAACGCAGTCAAACTCACTCAAACGCAAGTGTCTGAACTGGCGTTTGACTGCGTTTGACTGCGTTGCTGGCTGCGAGCAAACCAGGACATCCCTGCTGCTTATATCGCGTGCCAAGATGATTCCTTGAATTGGATTCCACGCTTCATACCGAAGCACAGATTTGCCGGTGACTCGCTTTCGGTTCTCGACGCAACGCAGTCAAACTCACTCAAACGCAAGTGTCTGAACTGGCGTTTGACCGCGGTTTGACTGCGTTGCGGCTATGAGAAACCAGGACATCCCTGCTGCGTATATCGCGTGCCAAGATGATTCTGGATGGATTCCATGCTTGCTACGCCAGCACAGATGTGCCGGTGACTCGCTTTCGGTTCTCGCACGCAACGCAGTCGAACTCACTCAAACGCAGTGTCTGAACCGGCGTTTGACTGCGTTTGACTGCGATCTGCTGGCTAGCGAGAAACCAGGACATCCCTGCTGCTATATCGCGTGCCAAGATGATTCCTTGAATTGGATTCCACGCTTCATACAAAGCACAGATTTGCCGGTGACTCGCTTTCGGTTCTTGACGCAACGCAGTCAAACTCACTCAAACGCAAGTGTCTGAACTGGCGTTTGACTGCGTTTGACTGCGTTGCGGCTGCGAGAAACCAGGACATCCCTGCTGCTTATATCGCGTGCCAAGATGATTCCTTGAATTGGATTCCACGCTTCATACCAAGCACAGATTTGCCGGTGACTCGCTTTCGGTTCTTGACGCAACGCAGTCAAACTCACTCAAACGCAAGTGTCTGAACTGGCGTTTGACTGCGTTTGACTGCGTTGCGCTGCGAGAACCAGGACATCCCTGCTGCTTATATCGCGCCATGATGATTCTCTCTGAGCTGGATTCCACGCTTCATACCAAGCACGATTTGCCGGTGACTCGCTTTCTCTTGACGCAACGCAGTCAAACTCACTCAAACGCGCGTCTGAATCTGGCGTTTGACTGCGTTGCGGCTGCGGGAAACCAGGACATCCCTGCTGCTTATATCGCGTGCCAATATGATTCCTTGAATTGGATTCCACGCTTCATACCAAGCACAGATGTGCCGGTGACTCGCTTTCACTCTCGATGCACCGCAGTCAAACTCACTCAAACGCAAGTGGCTGAACTGGCATTTGACTGGGTTTGACTGCGTTGCGGCTGCGAGAAACCAGGACATCCCTGCTGCTTATATCGCGTGCCAAGATAATTCCTTGAGTTTGATTCCCACGCTTCATGCCAAGCACAGATTTGCCGGTGACTCGCTTTCGGTTCTTGACGCAACGCAGTCAAACTCATTCAAACGCAAGTGTCTGAACTGGCGTTTGACTGCGTTTTGACTGCGTTGTGGCTGCGAGAAACCAGGACATCCCTGCTGCTTATATCGCGTGCCAAGATGATTCCTTGAGTTGGATTCCACGCTTCATGCCGCAGCACAGATTTGCCGGTGACTCGCTTTCGATTCTCGACGCAACGCAGTCAAACTCACTCAAACGCAAGTGTCTGAACTGGCGTTTGACTGCGTTTGACTGCGTTGCGAGCTGCGAGAAACCATGCATCCCTGCTGCTTATATCGCGTGCCAAGATGATTCCTTGAATTGGATTCCACGCTTCATACCAAGCACAGATTTGCCGGTGACTCGCTTTCGGTTCTTGAGGCAACGCAGTCAAACTCACTCAAACGCAAGTGTCTGAACTGGCGTTTGACTGCGTTGCTGCGGCTGCGAGAAACCAGTGACATCCCTGCTGCTATATCGCGTGCCAAGATGATTCCTTGAATTGATTCCACGCTTCATACCAAGCACAGATTTGCCGGTGACTCGCTTTCGGTTCTTGACGCAACGCAGTCAAACTCACTCAAACGCAAGTGTCTGAACTGGCGTTTGACTGCGTTTGACTGCGTTACGGCTGCGAGAAACCAGGACATCCCTGCTGCTTATATCGCGTGCCAAGATGATTCCTTGAATTGGATTCCACGCTTCATACCAAGCACAGATTTGCCGGTGACTCGCTTTCGGTTCTTGACGCAACGCAGTCAAACTCACTCAAACGCAAGTGTCTGAACTGGCGTTTGACTGCGTTTGACTGCGTTGCGGCTGCGAGAAACCAGGACATCCCTGCTGCTTATATCGCGTGCCAAGATGATTCCTTGAATTGGATTCCACGCTTCATACCAAGCACAGATTTGCCGGTGACTCGCTTTCGGTTCTCTGACGCAACGCAGTCAAACTCACTCAAACGCAAGTGTCTGAACTGGCGTTTGACTGCGTCTGATCTGCCGTTGCGGCTGCGAGAAACCAGGGCATCCTGCTGCTTATATCGCGTGCCAAGATGATTCCCTTGAATTGGATTCCACGCTTCATACCAAGCACAGATTTGCCGGTGACTCGCTTTCGGTTCTTGACGCAACGCAGTCAAACTCACTCAAACGCAAGTGTACTGAACTGGCGTTTGACTGCGTTTGACTGCGTTGCGGCTGCGAGAAACCAGGACATCCCTGCTGCTTATATCGCGTGCCAAGATGATTCCTTGAATTGATTCCACGCTTCATACCAAGCACAGATTTGCCGGTGACTCGCTTTCGGTTCTTGACGCAACGCAGTCAAACTCACTCAAACGCAAGTGTCTGAACTGGCGTTTGACTGCTTGACTGCGTTACGGCTGCGAGAAACCAGGACATCCCTGCTGCTTATATCGCGTGCCAAGATGATTCCTTGAGTTGGATTCCACGCTTCATACCAAGCACAGATTTGCCGGTGACTCGCTTGCGTTCTTGACGCAACGCAGTCAAACTCACTCAAACGCAAGTGTTTGAACTGGCGTTTGACTGCGTTTGACTGCGTTGCGGCTGCGGAGAAACCAGGACATCCCTGCTGCTTATATCGCGTGCCAAGATGATTCCTTGAATTGGATTCCACGCTTCATACCAAGCACAGATTTGCCGGTGACTCGCTTTCGGTTCTGACGCAACGCAGTCAAACTCACTCAAACGCAAGTGTCTGAACTGGCGTTTGACTGCGTTTGACTGCGTTGCGGCTGCGAGAAACCAGGACATCCCTGCTGCTTATATCGCGTGCCAAGATGATTCCTTGAATTGGATTCCACGCTTCATACCAAGCACAGATTTGCCGGTGACTCGCTTTCGGTTCTTGACGCAACGCAGTCAAACTCACTCAAACGCAAGTGTCTGAACTGGCGTTTGACTGCGTGCTTGACTGCGTTGCGGCTGCGAGAAACCAGGACATCCCTGCTGCTTATATCGCGTGCCAAGATGATTCCTTGAATTGGATTCCACGCTTCATACCAAGCACAGATTTGCCGGTGACTCGCTTTCGGTTCTTGACGCAACGCAGTCAAACTCACTCAAACGCAAGTGTCTGAACTGGCGTTTGACTGCGTTTGACTGCGTGTTGCGGCTGCGAGAAACCAGGACATCCCTGCTGCTTATATCGCGTGCCAAGATGATTCCTTGAGTTGGATTCCACGCTTCATACGCGCCCAGATTTGCCGGTGACTCGCTTTCGGTTCTTGACGCAACGCAGTCAAACTCACTCAAACGCAAGTGTCTGAACTGGCACTTTACAGTTTTGCGTGGCTGTAACTAAGAGTTACTAAGATGGGCCCACCGTCGCGATTGTCAGTCGAAAGCCGGTGGCACACACAGCCGCCAGGGTAGCCTTTGCTGTGGTAGCCTGACATAATTGAACTTCTATGTGAAAGCTTGCAACAGGCAGGAGTAACCACAGCCACCGCAGAACGACGTCCTGTGCAAGGCATTGTTGGAGTGAATGCTTTCAGGCCCTTTCACCGCTCGGGTTGCGCAAGCTAACTGTTATCCTTTTGTGCACGCTATGGCGCGGTTGTGTCTATACTGGTGAGTGTGGTCATCGCGTCTCGCAATACTGGGGATTCACTGAGTTTCGCCATAGCTGTGCGTGTTTTTCTTGAGCGCGATGCTGACATCGAGGCTTTCAGGAGATGAGTTTTGCACCCTCAAAGCTGCGGTTCACAGCGTATGCTAAGTTGACTTACCTACAGCTTCCCCTTCCACGTTACAATGAGGCTCCACAGACCTTGAATGGCTTGCAAGTGACGTCATACCGGAGAGTGGTGGCACCTATTTCTACCTATTGCTTGCTTCGACGCCTCGCCGCTACGGTGTAAATTGAACACTGTGAAGGGAACGCTCGAACTTTAGCCACCGACATGGTGAACCAAATTGCGTTGGTCAGAGCCCGTATGTAGTAGAGTCTGGCCATTCGTTGGGAAGTACAGGAGACAAATGAGGAGGCGCCATTGGCCGAAAGCGGGCTGGGCGTGTTCCAGGGCGTCTTCTAGAAATTCGAATGTGACCAACCCAGAAGCCGGAAATAATACCCTGGCGGTGGTCGCGAGAGCCAAACCTGATAACTGCATTGGAGCAACTTTTTGATGGCTGACAATGCATGGTACACGTGATGTTTCATTCACGCTCATCCAAAATGATGCAGGAAGAGTGCGACTCAGCGGAACGACCGGACAGAATCCAGGCCGCCAAGCGCCGAGGGCCGGGGATTCTCGCCGTCCGAGCGGTCACGACACCGTCCGAGCAAAACAGAGTTGAGCGGCGCATCTCGTTTCGCATCTTTCTGCATACCGTGATCAAAATAACACGTGCACCACTATATTCAGCCACAAAGAGTTACTGCATTTCACTCTTACGCGCTTATTAGAAACACATTTACGAGACATAGACCTTCGATCAGAACTGTTTCTCGCTACCACCGCTTGGGGATTCTTTTCGGCTTTTGATTGGTCAAGAGGCAGCCAAGGCCCTCTTTCCGAGAGTCTGCCGCACGCCCTGGCTCTCCCGCGCCTCCCATTGACCAAATCCCCCCTCTCACATATACGGCTCTGACGTTGGTGACTAAGCGAGTCTATAGGAATGGACATAAAATAAATGCGTGGGACAAATCAGTTGCAGCTGCTGACAACATATGAATACCGCCTATAGTTCGTACCCCCTCCACACCTCCAGTTATTCAATGCCTCTGCACACTCCCAGAAAATGTGTAGACATCCTCAGACGTGAGAACCCTGGATGAGCTCCTGGCATGTTATCTCTGCGTTGGTTAGGGAGGATCGGTGGTCGAGTATGTTGGCATATCGCCGCTTAGAGCACGTGGTGGGAAATCTCGTGCTGCAGAACCCAGGGATCCTGGGTTTAATCCCCACCCCGGTCATTTTGTTATGGATGATCATCATACCAGCATGCATTCGTGTAATCACTGCTGCTTGGTGCACAGTGAAGACCCCAGGCTGGCTGTCATACTGCACTGAGCTAAATTGCTCATCTTCAACGGAGACTTGTCACCTATGTTTCAATGGCTGAGCAACATACATGAGTCTTAATATCCACAGACAAAAATTCTTTTAGTGCTTGTAATTGTTTGCGCAATGGAAGGAGGTGGTACATGTTGAGCATGGAGCTCGCATTGTTAGCTTTTGTGCTGCACTGGCTGAAAGGCTTCTCATCAGCAGCGTGAACGCACGTGCGCCATCCTATGTCAGCGACGGGCTTCGTGCGGTTTAGACTGAGCATGTAATGTCCGCTCTGCTTTCGTGAGCCTTGCTTTTTTGCTGCTGGGCCCAGGCTCACCAGTGAGAGTTCATACGGACAAAGAAATGTGTTCAGCCAGCATGGATCCTGAACGAAGACGTCTGGGTATTCTGGAGAAAGCATCCCCGACAGACAAAAGAAGTTATGTGTTTGTTGAGCGGGCATGGTCATGAAGGCATCGCTCCTGACGTTGAGAAAGCGTGGCGCTATCTACTCACAAGGCTCTGCCGAGACGCTTGTTTGGAACTTGGGAGGTGCAAGCATGCGCATGGATCTATCACACTTGTGCAGCCGACCTGAAGGAGACGCTTGTTCCAGTGTCTTTGCCTCAGCGTTATTCTCCGAGCTGACAGACCTCCAAACGATCGGCAAGTGCTGGAGCCGAGGTGTACGTCGACTCCCAACAAACACGAGAATTTGTGGCTCTCACACTAGCAGTGCCAGCGAGGCCACCTTCTACTGAACAGGACATTGGTGAGAGAGCTGCAAAGCTGGGCAATTCTCAATGGGGTAAAGAGGAACGAATTGAGTGATCTCCTGTAGCTTTGGAGGAGCGACATCCTGTCATTCCTCCTTCGCTACAGTGATGCTCGCACACCCTGAACATACCCCGGGGCCCATGTCTGGAATGTCCGATTGCGCCCCTTGCCCCTGGACGCCTACCTTACCGCTGGTCTTGGAAACCTTGGGACCGCTTGCATGCAATCAGTGCCCTCGATGACTTCTTAAAAGGATTTGGTCGCTCGTTCATGACCATTGACGGCTTGCCGCGATCGCGACCCCAACCTCCAGCTCTGGCCAGTGCAGTGTCCTCATCGTGGACGATTTTGGTGAACCAATGCCGTTTCTCGTCGGTGGCGTTCTTCTGGACCAAGCAAAGCCGGCATGCAGAATGACTCTTCTCCCGCCATTTGGCAATGGAACTTAAGAACCTGCTGGAAAACGGTCCCTTTCCTCTTTAACGGCCGGTAATGTTTGTATTTCTCTGAAGGCAATCACATGATGATGCTCCAGCACGTTCATTTGTTACCATCGTGCCAAGAAGCACTCTGGCTACAGTGGTTGTGCATTAGAGCACATGTGAAGGTTCTTATAAGGATCGTGGTAGATGGTTTTCCTGAGACAAGCTGTAGGCTTAATGACTGATGCTGGCTGTCCGAGCTGCACAACAAGACCCCGACCACCCACAAGGGTACTTGTTCCCGTCTAGCTCCCAATCGACGACAGGTGGAACATTCCATTGAGCCTATGCATCTGGGTGCTCCTTGGTGTTGTCAGAAAACTGAGTGCTGCTTTGGATGTCTGGTGCCGCTTACTACGTGTTGGCCTCTCGCAGACGCAGGGCTGATGAATGATGCCGGTGCAACAGGCTTAAAAGAGCACATTCCCCGGGAAGTTTGACTCGACCTGCGCCCTCTGACCGAAGAAGTTCGGAAGAGCAGCGCACAGGCGGTTTGAGTGGCCGCTCTTTGTTTTGCAGGCCCGTTGATATTGCAGCCGGTGTTGAAGCCAGAACTCTGATGAAACTTTTAGCTTTGCATGCTGGGCTTCTCCAATTTTGGCCAACAGTGAGCTGGCCGTCTGCAGCTGCTGAATATGCTGGAGCATTGCTGAAACACTTTAGGCTACTTACGAGGATCTATGGGGAAGGTCAGGTGTCATACAATGTCCATTGTCTGAATTCATCTGGCCGAAGATGTCAAGGTTCATGGAGCCATTGACAGATTCAGCGCATTTCCATTTGAGAACAACATGCGACATGTGAAGAAGGCTGCGAAAGCATGAGAGGCCACTCCAACAACTGCGAAACCGAATGCTGGAACGACAGCAGCTGCCATCTGTCATTCGGGAAAAGTCACCAGCTATTGTGCTGAGTAACTCCCAGAACTTCGGGCCCTTGCCGTTTCTTTGCACAGGACCTGAATTCGGTGTGCCAAATGCGAAGACTTCATTCTTAGCGCAAAAACTGGTGACAACTGCGTTATGGTTGATGGACACATCATTGTTGTTCAGACCTTTGCCTATATGAAAGACTCAAATGAAGCATGTGTTGTTGGACAGGAATTTCTTTGCAAAGAAGACTTCTATGATATTCCATTTGAATCTTCACGCATTGGAATATTTGTTGTGTCCGAGGCTGTCACGAACAAATGCATGGCCTTTGAAGAGCCCCAAGAAGATGCTCACGCTGCCCTGTTCCAGCAAGTTTGTGGTTATTCCAGAAATTCATACTAACTGAACTCTTGATAGCTTTCATTGTAATACTGAAGTGCCAGTGAAATAAATTACTTCCTGTGATTGATAATTGAAGGTTGCTTTTTGTGCATTATTAACACATGATTTAATCTGTTTTGGTGAAGAAAGACTGATAAAGGACTTTCATATATTTATTTTTTCAGATGGTATATGCTATTGTAGACTTTGTTGGTCGGAACGAAATAGAAGTTGTGCCATCCACTTGGATTAGTGGGAGCACTTGCATGTGGCCAAAAGTTCCGCCTCGATAAACTGAAGACAATGGTGAAGAAAACTGCCCGTGTTCATCCTCACCGCCCTGGCAGAGGTATGAGGCTCAGGTCAAAGGACTTTTGGTAAG
>JAZHYW010002979.1:0-17231 GCA_037355805.1 Ixodes ricinus
CACATCGACACAACGCTTATATTCTGTGACTTGCCATCTTACAGCTGATCATCGTCGGGTCCTTTGGTGACTCATCGACCCTGCAGCACGTTCATCTGCTCACTACGTCAGCCACTTCTCGCTGGTGATTGGTCTGGCCCTCGTCCGTCACCAGGGGCCAAGGCATACAAGAACCGGTCCGCCACAAGCCGCAGCCACTTGGCAGCAGCACGGCGACACATCGACACAACGCTTATATTCTGTGACTTGCCATCTTACAGCTGATCATCGTCGGGTCCTTTGGTGACTCATCGACCCTGCAGCACGTTCATCTGCTCACTACGTCAGCCACTTCTCGCTGGTGATTGGTCTGGCCCTCGTCCGTCACCAGGGGCCAAGGCATACAAGAACCGGTCCGCCACAAGCCGCAGCCACTTGGCAGCAGCACGGCGACACATCGACACAACGCTTATATTCTGTGACTTGCCATCTTACAGCTGATCATCGTCGGGTCCTTTGGTGACTCATCGACCCTGCAGCACGTTCATCTGCTCACTACGTCAGCCACTTCTCGCTGGTGATTGGTCTGGCCCTCGTCCGTCACCAGGGGCCAAGGCATACAAGAACCGGTCCGCCACAAGCCGCAGCCACTTGGCAGCAGCACGGCGACACATCGACACAACGCTTATATTCTGTGACTTGCCATCTTACAGCTGATCATCGTCGGGTCCTTTGGTGACTCATCGACCCTGCAGCACGTTCATCTGCTCACTACGTCAGCCACTTCTCGCTGGTGATTGGTCTGGCCCTCGTCCGTCACCAGGGGCCAAGGCATACAAGAACCGGTCCGCCACAAGCCGCAGCCACTTGGCAGCAGCACGGCGACACATCGACACAACGCTTATATTCTGTGACTTGCCATCTTACAGCTGATCATCGTCGGGTCCTTTGGTGACTCATCGACCCTGCAGCACGTTCATCTGCTCACTACGTCAGCCACTTCTCGCTGGTGATTGGTCTGGCCCTCGTCCGTCACCAGGGGCCAAGGCATACAAGAACCGGTCCGCCACAAGCCGCAGCCACTTGGCAGCAGCACGGCGACACATCGACACAACGCTTATATTCTGTGACTTGCCATCTTACAGCTGATCATCGTCGGGTCCTTTGGTGACTCATCGACCCTGCAGCACGTTCATCTGCTCACTACGTCAGCCACTTCTCGCTGGTGATTGGTCTGGCCCTCGTCCGTCACCAGGGGCCAAGGCATACAAGAACCGGTCCGCCACAAGCCGCAGCCACTTGGCAGCAGCACGGCGACACATCGACACAACGCTTATATTCTGTGACTTGCCATCTTACAGCTGATCATCGTCGGGTCCTTTGGTGACTCATCGACCCTGCAGCACGTTCATCTGCTCACTACGTCAGCCACTTCTCGCTGGTGATTGGTCTGGCCCTCGTCCGTCACCAGGGGCCAAGGCATACAAGAACCGGTCCGCCACAAGCCGCAGCCACTTGGCAGCAGCACGGCGACACATCGACACAACGCTTATATTCTGTGACTTGCCATCTTACAGCTGATCATCGTCGGGTCCTTTGGTGACTCATCGACCCTGCAGCACGTTCATCTGCTCACTACGTCAGCCACTTCTCGCTGGTGATTGGTCTGGCCCTCGTCCGTCACCAGGGGCCAAGGCATACAAGAACCGGTCCGCCACAAGCCGCAGCCACTTGGCAGCAGCACGGCGACACATCGACACAACGCTTATATTCTGTGACTTGCCATCTTACAGGTTAGCACGATATCTTTTTTGAACTTCACTCATTATCGCTTTCAATCGCCGTTGCTGCTGCCCGCAAATTGTTTTGACTGGCGTCGTGTTAGTTACATACTTGATTTGTGTTTTGCTTATCGGACAGTACTGTGCGAGGCTCTTAAGCACAACCCGTCATGGGAGCTGAGGGCAAAGACCTCGTGAAAGCATTAGAAGATCTTCGCCGCGAGCTTAGAGCTGATCTGCGTGGCTTAAAGGAGAGCGTCAAGTTCTGTAACGAGACATGTGATGGAGTGAACTTCATAAAGAACGACATGAAAGAATTACGAAACGATATAATGAAACTAACAAAAGAAAATCAGGATCTCTCCGCGGAAAATGCCATGCTTCGCGCAAAAGTGGACGAACTCGAACAATATCAAAGATCTAATAATCTTGAAATTAAAGGGGTGCCAGCCCAGGGAGATGCAACAGATGTTGTCAAGAGAATTGGCGCCCTTCTTGATGAACCAGTGGAGGATGCAGACATTGACGTCTGCCACCGGGTTGCCACTTTCAAGCCAGATGAAAAGAATATAATTGTTCGCTTTGTCCAGCGCACAAAAAGAAACAAAATTTTGGAAAAAGCTAAGAAAGCACGGCTCACAACTGCATCCCTTGACTATGGCGGAGCAGCCTCCCTGTTTATGTTAACGAACACTTAACGAGCACAAACAAAAAACTGTTGGGAACCGCCATCGCGCAGAAGCGAAGAGTAGGGTGGAAGTTCGTGTGGTGCTCCGGTGGAAAGGTGTTCGCGCGCAAAAATGAGACGTCTGAAGTGCTAAAAATTACTTGCCTAGCTGATGTTGAAAAAATTGCAAACTGAGCTGGCCTATTTGTAATAGCCTAGTGTACCCCTAGGATAGACATGGCTGTCTCTGGCACCTATTACCAACCTCAGGAGCTTAATTCGTTAGTTGCGAGAACTAATCACAAGTCTGTTAAATTCTTTCACCTAAACGTTAGGTCAGCGCGATCTAAAACGGACGAACTTTCTTCGCTTTTTGAGACGTTTCAAATAAAGTTTGATATTGTCATGCTCACCGAAACTTGGTACAGGAATGACAGTGATTCTTTTTTTCTTCTGCCTGGGTACGCTCATTTTTATTTAAATCGTACACAAACACGTGGCGGCGGAGTATCTATGCTGATATCAGATAACGACTTTGAAATTGTACCCACGTTTTCTAGGATTACGAATGATTACGAAGTCCTCTGCGTACGTAAAAACCTTGACATGTATTGTGTTCTGTATCGGCCGCCGAATGGAAAGGTGCATGAGCTGCTAGATTTTCTAGATAAGATGTTTGCTACAATATGTGAAACAAAGTGCAATTTCATCCTCGGAGGGGACCTCAATATTGATATGCTTCAGGTGTCTCATTATCAGTCGGAACTTTTATTGTTATTATCTTCGCATAATCTTCGGAATATGATACTCCAGCCCACGCGTATTACAGTGTCATGTTCTTCGTTACTTGACCTTTTCATTACCAATCATGACATCTCTGACATTACTGCTGGGGTTGTCTGTTCTGATATAAGTGACCATTTGCCTATTTTCATGCTGGTTCATAAGCAAACGTCATCTTCAACGAAGGTCAGCGGTAGTTCTTCCCCTAGATACATCCAAAATATTAACGATAAAACATTGCAGACTTTTAGAAGAAATATTGAAGGCGCAGAATGGAATAGTATACTGGACATAACCGATGTTAACAAAGCTTATGACATGTTCATTGAAGTTTTTAAAAATATGTATACTTCTTCGTTTCCGTTAAAAATAGTGAAGACAAACAAACATGCACGTAAGCCCTGGGTTACTAAGGAACATTTAAAATCGATGCGCATTAAAACTGCCTTATACCAAGCATTTTTAAAATCGAGGAACTTGGAAAAGCTTTCGGAATTCAAATCATTTAGGAACCGCCTAAATGCAGATTTAAGACGTGCAAAGCGCGTCTACTACATGCATCAGTTTGACTCCGAATGTATGAAACGCCCCGATTTGCTTTGGAAAAGAGTTTCTGCTCTTTCAGGTAAGACGCCCAATTACGAGAAAATAGAAAAGCTGCTTATTAACGGAATAGAAAAGTGTGGCTCTCCTTTATCCAATGAATTTAATAATTTCTTCGTTAAGGTCGGCGCGGGAACTTATTGTAGTGATGCAGCTGAAAATATACCGAGAGTGTGTGATTCTATCTTTTTTCATCCTACCGACGAAAATGAAGTATACTCTACTATAATTAATTTACGAAACAATTTCAGTACCGATGTTGATAACCTCAATATTAAACCCATAAAATATGTTGCTGATCTCATTTTGCCTTATATAACACACATTTACAATCTTGCTTTTTCATCTGGCGTATTTCCAATGAAAATGCAAATTGCTAAAGTCATCGCACTGTTCAAATCGGGAGATAAAAACAATTTGGGGAACTATCGTCCTATATCAATACTCCCTGTTTTTTCGAAGGGATTGGAAAAGATTATACACTCCAGGATTACAAATTTCTCATCAAATCATAATCTTTTAGCCGAATGTCAGTTTGGATTTAGAAAATTTAGGTCAACCGAAACTGCACTTTTGCACCAGAAAGAGATCATACTTGATAGATTAGAGAAAAAGTTGGCAACTATTGGTGTATTTTTAGACTTTAGTAAAGCCTTCGACTGCATTGATCATGGTATTCTTTTAGACAAGTTATTTTCTTACGGCTTTCGAGGTGTTTCGTTTTCCCTGTTAAGGTCTTATTTGCAGTACCGTTGCCAATATGTTTCCATAAACGATCATAAATCATCCATACTTGAAATTTTGTGCGGGGTACCGCAAGGCAGCATTCTAGGACCTCTTTTATTTCTTTTTTATATCAACGACATCATTTCTATAGACTCCGAAGTCGAATTTATTGTTTATGCTGATGATACGGCTATGATCATTTCTGGTGTAAATATTGAAGAAGTTGTTGCTAAAACCAACAATGTTCTCTTCAAATTAAGGGTGTGGTGTGCAAATAATTCTCTCCGTCTAAATACTGATAAAAGTAAGGCTGTGTTTTTCCAACTACACTCAGGCACTCGGCTTAACTTATCCACTCCTCTGTATTATGGTCCAGATGTTATTCATTTTACTGATAAGGTTAAAACTTTGGGTGTGTTTTTTTCCTATAATATGTCTTGGAATGAGCATGTGGGGCACATCTGTAGTAAACTGTCAAGAGTAGTAGGCGTACTAAATAAATATAGATATATTTTACCCACCAGTGTTAAACTTCAACTTTATAGGTCCCTTTTTTATCCCCACTTAACATACGCCCATCTTGTGTGGGGATCTACTGGTCTGACCAATTTTAACACACTCAGAGTTTTACAAAAGAAAGCTATTCGTGCCGTGGCAGATGTCCCATGGACGTCCCCCTCTCTACCTCTCTTTGAAAAATATAAAATAACTGACGTATCAGATATTTATCATCAACGTTTAATATTAACATATCAAGCTGCAACTCGTGGTAATCACGAAACTTTCCTGAGATTGGCTGACCTTCGTCCACATATTTCATTATACCAAACTCGTCTCATTCATCCATGGCAAATTCCTCAATCACGAACAAATTTTGGACATCAGAGAATAAAGCATTTACTTCCAGAATTGCTAAATCATATTGCATCAGTGGGATTCGACATCACTTCATTTAATAAAAGAGACATTTATAGCACTATTAAAATGTGTACATAGCCATTTCTGTACTTTTGAAGTGTACCTACCATTGTATAAATTTAGCATAGTGCATATCTTGTAATTTGTTTTATGATTTCTTAAATGTGAAGCTGTTGCTGTCTGCTCTGTAGGGGTGCCGAGGGCTCGTCAAGCTGTGCATACAGCTTTTTCCTCGGCATCCCCCATCGTTCAAGGTGGAAATAAACAATGTTCAAAAATGTTTAAAAATAAATAACTTATTTCTATTAAAATCAACAAACCATGCGCCTTTCAGATTTAATTTATCGTTGCCTTTTTGTGTCGCACGCATGCACCTAAGTTGTCCGCACTCGTGTTAAGACCAACATGAAATTTTCTCGTGGTGAGCTTTTGTCCGGGTCTGTGAAAAAAATGGGTGAGCTTTTGTCCGGGTCTGTGAAAAAATGGGTGAGCTTTTGTCCGGTGAGCTTTTGTCCGGTGAGCTTCTGTCCGGTGAGCTTTTGTCCGGTGAGCCTTTGTCCGGGATTCGGTCTGTCCTATGTACTCGGCTCCGCATTTGAGGGGATAGAGTAAACTTTTTCTGTGCAGCAGGCCGAAAGGTTGTAAAAAAGGCAAGCCGGCTTGGCTTGGCAAGCCGGCTTGCAGCAAGGCACGCAATGCTCAAGCCAAGCCGGCTTGCGAAAAAAGCACGCCAAGCCTTTCCTCAAGCCAAGCCGGCTTGCGAAAAAAAGCACGCCAAGCCTTTCCGGGCCTGCTGCACAGAACAAGTTTACTCTATCCCCCTCAAATGCGGAGCCGAGTACATAGGACAGACCGGCCGATGCATCAATGACCGCTTACGAGAGCACGAAAACGAAGCCACCTCAAGAACTGACAACCCCATTCATCCGATCGCGGTTCACGCGAACGAATGCATTGGATGCGCGCCTGACTTCGAAGGAACCAAGACAAAGGGGGACACCGCAATCACCACGGACGCGAAATCATCGAATCCTTTCTCATCCAGAACGCAGAAAACAACGTTTCATCGGCCTCAGTAACATTATCAAGACGGGAATTAGAATTCATCAGGCCTGAAATTGAAAAATATCGCAACTCCCCGTAAATACACACAATCACGGTATTTCTGCCCGTGCCTCGTGGTTCCCCCTTTCCATCTCCCAGCTTTCCTTCCCCTTTATCACCCTTTCTGTCTCCGAGTTTTCCTTTCCGTCCCCCATATCACCCTTTTCATCTCCCAGTTAGCCTTCCCCTTATCACCCTATCTTGGTCGGGGTCTCGTTCAGGGTGCAATGTCTCTGCCCAAAATAAACGTCGTTGCTAAATGAAAGAAAGTGGTTGTCCTGTGCTTGTCCTCCGTGTTTTATTCTTTCAATTTTACGTATTCATGTTCAACCCGCTCGCCTTCACCAGTCATTGCCCATGCTTTGCGATTTAAGTGAGTATGGCAAAGCAAAAGCCTCCTGCACCATTCATTGCTGACTTACGCGCCAGATATTGCAGCTTCTACGATATATTAGTTTCAAAGGTAGCGGCGCTCGCTCGCGGAGGCACCGCCATGTTTTCTTGCCGTCTTTACTCTGCCGGTCACGTGACCTAAAATTAGCCCTCGTAGGGAAATGACCGCGGTTAAAGACATAAAGTTAACCGGCTTCGAGCAAACGGGCCGAGTGTTTCCGCGGTCCTGCGGAACGTAAGATCTAGGGAGGTTCATAGCTACAGGGAAAAGGAATAGATAACCGATAACCCGACCAACGGGTAAATAAAGGTTTGCGTGAATGCCGCGCAGAAGCGGTGTTTTCGGTGTGTCACCCACTTCGCGCAGCAACGTATTCCGCCGCCGCACATGTGGTTCGTACGCCGATACGCAGCAAACAACAAGGTTGCGCAAAAGCCAGCGCCTTGTTGGCGACAAGGCCTGCCACCTTCCAGCCAGAGAACTGCCACAACGGTTTCGAGGATTTTGGGATGAAATATTACGAGATACAGGTTATTAATAAGTTTTTATAAAATAGATGAAACTGTCCATCCCCGCTCAGGAGGCAACTCCTGTTGCCATCCGTATCCTAAAGTAAGTTGGCGGTATACCGCGAGCTGGTTTGAAGGGGCCATGACATTCATATTGGGCTGGGTATGAATGATTTAAGATTGGGATTTTGCTCATCGCATATCGTCTAGTGGTCCATAAGAAATGGGGTTGAGAGTCAAAAGCCTGCTTTTCCATACGAAAGTTTAAAAATAAAGCGGACTATTTCGTACCCTCTTTCCTTCGGAAGCTCTCCGCTTTTTCACTGTGATACATCCGCGGTGCCCAAAGCAGGTCAGCCGACCCCAGCTCACGTGGTGGACATGATCAATGCGTCACTCGGACGAACATTTGGATTCGCGTTCGTGGTCAGTGAGTGCTGTGACGGCGCTTAGCATCACTTGCGAATGACAAGTTTCATGGCGTGCTTGAAAATAAGGGTGGAAGCTTGGAGTCGTTGCACAGGTGCCCAGGTACTTCACGACCACGTGATTTCTCATTTAGCTTCTCACATGAGGATTAAAGCTAAGGAGGAAGTTGAAAAATTATTTCGTGGTACCCTCAAAGACCGACGACGAGTTCGTTCTTTTCATTTTTCCCCGCTTCCTCCTCTCCCCCTAGTACCCTGTCCACCGTTGCCTGTTTCCTTTTCCCCCATGGTAAAGGAGGATCTTCTGCCTTGCAGAATCTCAAGTCGGGCCGTCGGCCTTTAAAAATAGTCTTCCAGGTTAAAGTCAAAGCAAATTACTCTTTTTTGCTTCACCTCTTTTCGGGGTTTGGGTACCTTCCATCACGTGATGGGTAGAGGAAACAATAACCGCCAGGATAGCGTACCCTTCGGGAACGAGGGCGCGGCGTTAAGGATCAGAAGCACGGCACATTTAAAACGCCACAGTGATACAAAAGAAAGAAGAAAAAACCGAGTCTTCAGCCTTCGCGTAGATTGTTTTTGAAGTGGAATGCCTACGGCTCCACGTGCATCAAAAATAGATAAGTGAATAAAATAAAACTAAATAGATGAAAAATAAAATCAAGGTAAGGTCGGCGCAAAGTTAAAGCTTTGACGTCACAATTGGATATATCAACAGCCATCTCTAGCTCTGTCGGAGAATGAATGTGCGAGCGTATGTGCTTGTGCATGTATATTGTATATGTGTGTGTATTCTTGTCTGTCTGTTTTCCAGTGCACACGTGTGTATGTGAGCAAGCGTGCGCGTGTGTTCGTGTGCGTTAGTCTGTGTGTGTATGTGTGTGTGTCTGGTTGAGTGTGTATACGTACGTCAACTAGTGGTAGATCATACAGCCGTTGTCGCAAAACAAAACAAACTTTAAAGTACAAATTGTACCGGTTCTGAGAATAGCTATATTTGAGCGTAATAAAAGATCCAAAAATAAAAATAGGCTTTACTATTTTTTGTCCGAATTTAGATTTCGACCCAAGTGTTTTTATGCCATAAACAAAAGAAATAGTGTCTCAAGTATGATTTCTTTTTTAGAAATTTCGTTTTCCAGAAAACCATTTTTCACCATCAGGTGAGGTCGGCACGCATACACCTGTACTGCTAATGAACACCCATTTGTAGCCTACTCTCATATTGTGATTCCATTTTAGTAACTTCAGTTAATTTTGATGCGCCTGCCGGGGCCTGAGAACGCCCCTGCATGTTTGCTGATAATATTCGATTAAAGTGCACGCAGCCTGAGCAAGCGTACCGTTCTATCGAAATAAAGCGCTTCAACGCTGACGCTCTCGCTCGAACGCTTGCAGCTGAACCTTTTCAGTCGGGTGGCGCCTTCTGCCATTACCGAACCGGCACTCCGTTCTCTCGCTCGCGTCACTTCGATCACAAAATTGCCATTCTGCTCGGAGAAAAAAACGTGAAGAGGCTGGAAAGTTGGGGTGAAACGAATCGTTTCTACGTACCGCACACTCTAAGAAAAAAATGGAGGAAAAAGGTAGCAACGGCGCGTCTTCCTCCCTTCTACTGACGCGCCCCCAAGCGGACACGAGAAGAAGGGAGGAGCGAAACGTTTTCCTGCTTTTCCAGGCAGACGGGAGAAAGCTTTCGCCCTCCCGACTCATCTTCTTTCGGTTTCGTTTCTCGAGCACTCCGCGCATTTTGTTCAATAAGTGTTGTTGAGTTGATTGAGCTTCAGCGGCAGCGATGGCCACCAGTAATTTCGTCTCGCAGTCCAAACGTGCAGAGCATTTCTGTTGTATTGATGTTTTTACCAATAATTTTATCAAACGAGCATACAAAGCCGCTGGAAACAGCGAAGTTCCGGAGCAGTGCCAGCAGCGCTACGTACACTGGGCTAAGATGGCCATCTCCGGATTGCGGAACCCACGCGGAATCATGCGGACCACGCCATAGAGATCATACATACTAACTCTAGAGGAAAAGGTCCGCCATTTTCCCATGCATTCTGGCTGCCGCAAGCGGCGGAGCATGCAGGCAGACCTTCGGGGTCCCACACATGGTTACCAACTGCCTTCGTTCCGAGATTTTGAGGACGCGAAGGAAAAAACGTCCGACTCCGTGTTTGTACAAAACGGTTCTGTGGTTTTATTATCCGTCTGAAGGCGACTGCGCCGACTGCGCGCGGAGGGAAGAAACCTGACCCTCGGGCCAGGCCGGCGCGCCGCGCTGTTTTCTTGAACGCGCGCCGGAGAACCAGATGGAGCGCGCGGGTGCCTTGACGTCCGAGATAAAATATTTATTTTTATTTATTTATTCAAGTTCCCTTAAAGGCCCTCGTTGAGGGCATTACATAAGGGGGGGGGGTACACAACAAGAGAGCATAATACAGTAACAACGACATATGCGAATACATGGGGTGCTGCAAAAACAAAGTGGCATCGCCACAAGCAACGGCAAATACACAAATTGGTCTGGGTACATGGGGAGCATAAGGGGATGAAAACATTGATACATTGCAACTAGTAAAGGACAAGACAAACAAATAGAACGGCACAGTGGGGATTAACAGAAATGAGAACAAAGAGCGTTGCAAAATGCGGTGGGATCCGTCTGGGTTACAATAAGTGAGGGGAGGTCGTTCCAGTCTACAATAGTACGAGGGAAGAAGGAGGAGTTAAAATAGGTGTGCTGCCTGCGCTGCCTGAGATGCGGGAAACGTGACACGGGTGATTTAGCCGCGATGAAGATCGCCTGGGGGGTAGGAGGAGAGAGTCTCGGAGCGCAGGGAGGCAGTAGTAAATTTTGTGAAAGAGACAGAGTCGCGCTATCTTACGGCGGACGTTTAGTAAAGGAAGGTTCAGTTCGCTCTTTAGGGCGGATACACTAACTGACCAATCATATTTTTTCAAAATAAACCTGGCAGCGTGGTTCTGGACTGCCTCGAGATGATTTAATAAGTATATTTGGTGAGGGCTCCAAATGGCCGCAGCATATTCCAATTTGGGTCGAATGTATGTCTCATAAGCCAATTTTCGCACGAATGGGGAGTCCATTTCAGGTTTCGTCTTAGTTAACCGAGGCAGCGAGACGCCTCAGCGCATATAAGCTCGATGTGAGCGTTCCAGGTGAGATCGTTAGTTAGAGTCACACCGAGGTATTTATAGGACGGGACGTCTTCGACTAAGTTATTTTCTAATTTGTACGAGAACTGAGATCCTTGTCGTATTCGTGAAAACTGGACTAACTTGCATTTCGATTTGTTTAGTGTCATTAACCACCTGGTGCACCACGCCTGGATTTCGTCCAGGTCTCTTTGAAGTAGAAGATGGTCTTCAAAAGAAACTATCCTTCGATATAGGACGCAGTCGTCAGCGAAAAGGCGGACGTTAGAGGAAATTTTTCCTGGAATGTCATTAATAAAGATCAGAAAAAGTAGGGGACCAAGAACCGAGCCCTGGGGAACTCCCGAGGTAACCTCAGCGCGGGTGGATGAGGAACTATTAATTGTGGTGAATTGAGTGCGAGAGGAGAGGAAATCGCGTGATCCAGGAGAGAAGGAGAGGGTCAATTCCGAGGCATGAAAGTTTTGCAAGCAGGCGACAGTGGCAGCGCGGTCGAAAGTCCTCCGCTAAAGTTCAAAAGCAGGGCATCATTTTCGTGGTTGGATTCATAACTGGTGTATACACCAACCATGTTTACAAACGAACTAGAGCGTCTCTAGCGGACGAAATTTGTGCCGCGCATGCGCGATGGAGGTGTGGCAAGAAGTCGCTGTCGCCCGTAAACAAACCATTGAAATGCGATGTGACCGCGTCGATTGAGTCCCCTGCTATATTTCGCGTGCGAATTGTTGATTCTCGTCTAGATCTTGGCGAGTGTGACAACTTGAGCGGCGTTAGCGAAATTACCGAGGCTCGTTAACCGCAAATACTTCCGCGTAGAGTTATGCGAATGGGCGATTCATCTCCGCGAGGACGTTGTGATGTACGCTAAAGCCTGATTCACATGATGAGGTTTAGCGCGAAAATTTTCAGTCGAGACGTTGCTCGGCTGCAAAACGTGAACCGTACTGAGATGGTCGACGTGGATACTGAAAATCGCAAGCAGAATCGGACCAAGTGAATTAGGCATACCAAGTCGGTAGATGGTCACTGGAACAATGATCAACATCTCCTGTATCTAGCTGTTTAGCACGAGCCTGCTTACTTACTTTCAGACTTAAGTCTTTGAGGCCGAGCACTTACCGCTTATCGCAAGTAGCGGGACAACATTTGTCTGCGGCCAGCATCGTCTAAGAGGGCAGACAACAAAACGTTTGAAAGAGCAGACGACAGTTCGAACGATCAGGCGGCAGTTTGAACTTGAAGACGCACTGAACTTAGTCCGCAGGTGGTCCGCACAATTTGACGGTTTCTGGCGTCATGTTGGAACAAACAAATAAATCTGATGACTACGACGATCCGTGAATTCAACGGCAACGTGCGTCGCCGCCCAAGCAATCGTTGTCCGACGGCGTCTGCTTTTCCTTAATACGGCTCAGAACCAGGGGACCAACGAACCGAGCCCTGGGGAACTCCCGAGGTAACCTCAGCGCGGGTGGATGAGGAACTATTAATTGTGGTGAATTGAGTGCGAGAGGAGAGGAAATCGCGGATCCAGGAAAGAAGGAGAGGGTCAATTCCGAGGCATGAAAGTTTGGCAAGCAGGCGACAGTGGGCAACGCGGTCGAAAGCCTTCGAAAAGTCCAAAAATAGGGCATCAGTTTGGTGGTTGGATTCAAAATTGGTGTATAACTCGTGGGTGAATTCTACGAGCTGCGTCTCACAAGACAGTCCCTTACGAAAACCGTGTTGCTTGTTGTAAAAGAAGTTATTACTCTCAAGATGAGATACAACGTTTGAGTAGATAATATGCTCTAGAAGTTTTGAGGCTACGCAGGTTAGAGATATAGGGCGGTAATTCGAAGCCGAAGAACGATCCCCATTTTTAAAGACCGGAACGACCTTACCCAGTTTCCAGTCGGATGGTAGGCATCCCTGCGATAAGGACTGTGAGAATATTAAGTAGAGAAACTCGCTGGACACTGCTTTGGTGTAGTGAAGAATTTTGGGGGTGATGTCGTCAGGTCCTCCAGAGGATGTCAATTTCAAGTTGTCAAGGAGTTTCGCTATTCCAGCACATGAGATGTCAATAGGTTCCATAAGCTCGTACGGTAGTGCTGGTAATATAGGGACGTCGGCGTCTTCTAATGTAAACACAGACGAAAAATAGTCGTTTAATACTGTGGCACAGTCCGTTTCAGATATTGGGGAACCGTCCTCATCGGTTAGCTGGATAGAGGAGGAGCGATAGTTAGGGGATATTATCTTCCAGAATTTTTTAGGGTTGTTACGCAGGATACTAAAAGATCCTCAAAAAAGAACTTATGTTTAGCCAGACGAAGGTTCCGAGTGTAGGTCTTAAGGCACAAAAAGTATGCATCCCAGGCAGCGTCGCAGTCTAGACGCCTTGCTCTTCTAAACAATCGCTTTTTTTATTGTTGAGGGACCTTAATGCTTTGTTGTACCATGGGTTGCAATCATCGCTCCGTACATGGACGGAGGGTACAAACAGGTCAATGAGATTATTTAACTTGTTTTTAAAGAGTAACCAGTATATCGCGGAGGCCGCCACAATATCATCAGAGCAGTTTCATGAACTTCAACAATCCACGAACTTACCGGTGGAAAGATATTCGCGTTCCTTTCGAAGCTTTCTTTTGCATAGCGCGTTGACGTACGGCTTCTCGTCAACACTAAACTAAACCAGATAACCGGCTTCGCGGATCGCCGCGCCGCCGCGCCCCAGGAATACGAAACCGCGCAACAGCCAGATTTCCGAGATTTCGACAGAAGGGAAGTTAATGCAGCGTAATGAGTATACTGCTTTTTATAAGCGCTAGAATAGCTCAGAATTTAGCTTACAACGTTAAATTATCACTGTTTATATTGCTGAGAGTTTTCAGTCTTCGCGATTACCATTGCGACTGTCGTCCTTCAGCTGGCAACATTGGTTTCTTTCTCTCGTGTTCTGTCGCTCTCTTTCACGATCTTTCACTCGGGACCCAGGATGTCGGCGCACGGGATTTGCCACTCCTCCTCACCCACCTTTACCCCCCTGGACCACGCGGAACGTTGTGTCCACAGTGGATGTGTCGAGGTTTACGACGTCATGGAAATCGAGGAAACTGCGACAGGTTTTGCTGCCAGTTGCCTGGGTGACTTCTGTGCTGAGTTCAGTTCTGCTTTCCGATGCCGAGTGCCAAGCGGCAGTCAACATGGTACTGTATTTCTACGTGTCAGCAACATAGCAGCAACATCGCGATGGCATGTGTTGTGCGTTGTGAACAGAAGACTGGAATTATCGCCGATGTGACCGTGTGTTTGGTTTCGCGTATCAGTGGCGTAACAAGATGAGATGACGTAAACTGTCGGTCATTGATGCCGCCGGTCGCGCCGTGATCAGAGGAGGCCGGGTGTCGCAGGTTGACATTCCGCTTTACATTAAAGAGTTTAAGACTACTTGAGGGATTAGGGGCAATCGATCGACGTGTGGATAGTGATGTTGGAACGCTGGTCTGAACCGTAGCTTCTATCGCACAGTTGTCAATGTGACTGTCGGTTGTCTCCTCCCCGAGAGCAATTACGCTCTAAGGAAAGGATGGAATAGTAGGGATATATGACGGAAAGTACGTATATTTACAGTGTGGAATTTTAGCATTAAGGAAAAATGGGAGGTAAAACCGAAAAAAAGCTATCCTTTATTTTCCTGTTTAAATATACTACGGTTCCTGGAGAAACTGCCCTCCAAGTGGCGCGCTGGGATGAGCGCTGAAGTTTTCGAGCTCGCCACGGCGTAGCCCCGTACACTTAACACATGCCGCAAGTCGCGGCTTTGACTGCATTCAAGTCGATCGAAAAGCGATTTCTCTGCCCGTGAAGCATCACTTCCAGCTGAATGAATATCCGCTCTACAGAGCTTAATTCAAGACGACAATTGCGGCCGTGCGCGAACAGCACAAATAGAAAAACAACACTACAATAGAAATACTGGCTAGGACGTGCCGTGCGGCGAAGCAAACATATGGCTTGGAACTGCATTCGAGCGGCTTGATTTATTGGCTTTCAAATAATTACGGCATGAGCCTTTACTTTTTACTAAAGAGGTTTATCCTCTCAGTCGTTCAGAATACTCCCAGAGGTGTGACATTGCTGAAAAAAAATCAGCATGCTGAGAGTATTAGTTATTGCTTAGGTGGTCACCGATCAAATCCGTACCTTCAAAACGACCAGTATAAAAGGTGGAAACGTAGAGCTCATGAGCATTGATCGGGTCAGTGTGCTGTTGTATTGATGTTTGTATGTGCCGTATATGTGTATGCGCTCAATGTGTACAGTCGGCGGCAAAAGTTGGCGGAGCGCGGGAGCGTCAGCCGAAATGACTGGTTGCGCCTTCTGACGGCGCGCGGTCGCTCTCAAGATTCGCGCTTCGAGAATGTGCTTCCTTTCGTGCTCGAAGTCATGCCTTTTTTGCTCACTTCCGCGCGACGTGCACGAGATAACGTTGGGTCTTTGAGTCTTCTGTCGTTGCGACGGTGGAGATGGCTGAGCGGGCGGAGTCTTGGGTTCCGGGTCTTCGAAGCCCGGACGAACCCAGCGAGGGTGGTGGGCAGGCTGACGAGTCCCTGAGTTCCCGGCCTTGTGGAACCAGGACGCACTCAGCGGGAGCGGTGGCCAGGCCAGCGCATTCTTGAGTTCCCGACCTAGTCGAACCGGGACGAACTCGGCGGTCAGCCAGCTCCTCGGACCGCTTGTCTTCTACCTCTTTTCGTTCTTTTCCGCTCGTGCCTTTTCTCCGGCCGTCGACGGTATATCTCGTGGCACGCGGAGCCACGTCATGGCGAAAACATCTGTAGCCCGGTGATGGTTCTCAGCCGCGCACATCACATTATCGGTTGTCTCCGTTTAACATCGCGGTGCTGACGACGAGAAGACCGAGTAACTGCTTTTGAAACGCAAGTTTCTTTACCTGCGGGGGAAAACTGGCTTCCGGAATAAACACTGTGCGCGGAAAGCTCGTGTCAAGGCCCGTTCACACTCTTGCGACCGAGTACGACCGAGAGAGACCAGATCGGTTTTTAAGCCTCTTGCGATCTCTCAGGACCAGCTTCGCTGTAGCGCATCCGGTCCTAAAAACCGGTCCGGTCTCTCTCGGTCGTACTCGGTCGCACTTGGTCTCAAGAGTGTGAAAGGGCCTTTACGCTTTTATTTGCTGCTCCTCTCGTCCAGTACAAGAGACGTAGCGTCCTTGTACTGTAATTATTGAGCTCGAATACAACACCTTCGGCGGGTTCTTGATAGTTTTTTTTTCTCCAGATTTTTATCCCCGCATTTATTGCTATGTTTATATATTTTTACCAATGGCACAGTTATTTAGGTCGAAAAGACATAGCTTTGAACTTCCGAACCACTAAGCATGTGACAAGTAGTGCCTCCTGACAACGAGTTTCCGACAATGACCATCTACGCGATCTTTTATGCACTGAAGAGCGACAGTAGCTATACATATGCATAAATAATTTTAGATTAAAATAAGCTCGGCCACTCCCTCTTTCCCCGTATTGTTTTCTTTAACAGTCCGAAATATCTAAAAAAGAGAAAACTGGAGCCCCCCCCCCCCTTTTTCTTCCCCCCCCCCCCCCCCCCCTCCCGTTTTTTTCTCTTCCGACACCACTGGTATGGTAGAACGCTCCTCGACCTCGAGTTGTGTCGGCTTCTGTGCTTTTTGCTCGGCGTTTCCTCCGTCCCGGAAAATAAACCTCGGGCGGCGTACCAGCGTGCAAGGGGGTGGGCTCACAGGGGAGGTAGTTTGCCAGATCGCGTCAAGGTTTTTCTGAGCCTCAACCTCCTGCCCGCCCCTGGCCGTTTCGAACTGGATGAGTATCGTAAAACAGTGCGTTCGTGTGTAGAAGTCGGTCACAATTACTGATCTATGGTCACACGTCACTCTGCACTGGCAAATATTCCAGCACGTCCGGGACACTCGTGGTCTCATTTAATTGCCTGACCAACTTCGCGGAGTCTAAATATCACGCCGAACTTTTTTTTTCTAAGCCTGATTTCGTGAAAACCAGTGAGGCGTGAAAACGTTATTTGAAACTGTGGAGGAACAAGAAAACCGGACTTCGAACTTTGAAAACTTGGACGTGAAATGAATTCGAAATCTTCGAAGGTTTTTTTCGATTTAGC